>JBBYHM010000013.1:1793537-1805649 GCA_038381775.1 Adansonia rubrostipa
CACGAGAATCCCCTCTCCCCAACCCCCCCCACATATATATATATATATATATATATATATATATATATATATATTATGCTTCCCATGCCTTATCTTTACACCGTATTATGGTCTTCAAACTTATTGTAATAACAAGAGTTTGTTTTGTTTAAACAGTAGTAAGACTACTATTTCTATCCTAAAATTTTCTGTGCTGGGGAATGAAATGAGAATGCCTGCCTCGGGCTCTTCCCCTTGTTAGTTGGACGATTGATCTCGACCCTTGCATCCGCTTGTTAGCAAAAATTAAGCATATATATATGTTCATGAGTCCATCATGTCATGTCCATTTTTAACCCCCCACATAGACATTCCACGAGAGAGTAAGAGTGTAACTTTTTCTCATATATGTACACACACACACACACACGCACGCACATAATATATGTATATGCAACATAGCTCTTTATTCCTTCCTTTAAATGGGTTTGGCACTTGTAACTTTTAAATGCCATAAGCACCTCTAACTTGAATTATAGGATACGCCAGTTTCTTTTCAAGAGAATGCAACACACTACACATGAATAATAAATCATCGATTTACTCAAGCCAAAAATTTAACAACTCTAGGATTTGGTTGGCTGCTTTCAATATGATTTTTCCTCCTGTTGCCTGAGTGATTGATTACAACAACTTAACATAGCAAGCAACAAGACTTCATTTTAGTTTATTCCGTCACAAGGTAATAGGTGGTCACTTGGAATTTTGCAAGATATCCCTTGACCTTCGGATCGCCCTTCTCCATAACCAACTGAGCTAGAGTCCGTTGGTTCCAAATATAACTCCAAGTGATAATCACTTACGGTTTGTATGTTCTAATAAAGAATGTGTGTGTGTGTGTGTGTGTGTATAGATATTTATGGATCATGATTCATGACTTTTTAGTTGCAGTAGTACTACACTTGCTACTGCCATGCGAGTAATGCAAGTTTATACCATGTGTCCTTCAATGTATAGGGGGAGGGGTCATGACTCTTGACTCAACGGCAATGTTTATCAACCGAAAATAAGAATTGCTAAAGATGGTTAAAATTTGGCCCACAGAAAACTCACTTATAGTATATTTTGAAGTTTGAAATTCTCGTCAGTGTAGTTAAACGTATTTTAAAGTTCACTTTGGGTATATTATATATTCACTCTCTGTGAAACTAAAAGGCCATTGATACACAGTTGCTCCGATGGTATTTTTTAAATATCCATACTTAACATATTTTTATATATAAAAAATCTTTAAAAAAACTAGACATATTCATATCATTAATGCCACTGGATTCTAGGAATTCCTTGATAAAGAGGAAACAGTCGCTTGATCAATGGCTGCCATATATCCTATTCTTGTTTTGCCCGTAAGGGTTATAAAACAATGACTTGGGATGCTTGAAAACTTTTCAGAATGAGGGTATGGTCAGTGTTTGAACTTCAATCAGTAATTTCATTTTGTCAGCCTAAGAGTCTAAGTAACCGTAGCTTTCTTAATTATCTATTTTAAACTGTTTAATTTTTACCTGCCCAGCTCAGTAGCATTTCTTTGAATGACACTGGCTAGTATCACAGGAAATATGGTAAAATTTGAAATTAACCAGAGCAACAGGAAGAATATGTGCTGGAGTCGTTTCGTGAAGCATGAATTTTGCCAAGTACCAAAATATTCTAAAGCTGCCGAGGCCATATTGGTGGTTGAAGCAATAGTGACTCAATCATTCTTGTCGACGGATGGATCCAAAATATCTTTAAATTCCATGCTCAAATATAGTCTTGTTAATTAAGCATTAATTTCTTTATTTTTTCCCTAAAATAATGATAATAACGCGAAGGTCATTATTTAATAATTTTAAAATTTTTTATTATTAATTATATTTTATTATATTTAATTATGATAACATTTATTATATTCACGAGTATTATAAACGCTATACAAAATCCTTCTTAAAATTTAATCACTCACTCTTAAAGCAGTTATGAGATTATATTCTGCGTTGCTAGACTATAAATTGGTGGTGCAAAGTCTCAAATAAAGGGTGAAAAAAAAAATATAAAAACTCGAAAGCAAGAGAAGAGAAGAGATAAACGAAAGCTTGAAAGGGAGTGTGTGGGGTTTGGTGGACGAGCAGAGGCGGATGTTGGGGCTGCGTATGTAGTTCTGAGTTTGGGAATCGTTGCAAGACAGTGACGAAAACCTGCAAGGGAATCCAACATGCATCGAAACATGGTAAAGCCTAGGAAGCGACGATCCGAATAGATTCACAATCTTTTTCTCCTTTTTCTCTCCCTCTTCTCTCCCTAATTAGACTTTCTCTGCAGCATCCATTTTGTAACCCGTGCTACATGCCTATTTTTTTTTCCAAGCCAACCACAACCTAGAAGAGAAGTGAAGAGATAGAAAGATAGCTCTTGCCTTCTCCAACACAGATTTGATTTATTAAGTACTGGTTTGGCAAGACAGTTGCATTGACTGTGGGGAATTTAAGCCAAAGATTTTCTGTCCACATAGCTTCAGATTCCAATTCCAATCTTTTTAGCGTCCAAAGGTTTGGGGGGGGGGGGAGGGGAAATTAGGCAGACAGGCGCAGACTATATCGCAAGCTGCTTTTCCCTTCTCTCTCTCTCTCTCTTTTTTTAATGGAGAGGAAGAGATACAGAAAACTAAACCTCAGCCACACATCTCACGTACTTTACTGTTTTTCCCTCTTCTTTTTCTCAGTTTGCTCAGTGTTTAGCATCACCGGCATTGCAACCACATGTCAACAAGGTATGCTCTTTCCCTCATTTAAAAAGAAAAAGGCAAACCTTCTATATATAGGAAGATCTTGGCCTCTTCGTTTTCCCCAGGAGCCCAGAGTCATGGACTCAATGGGACTTCTATTAAGTACTCCTCCAATGAAGAAAACTGTTTCTACTTGCTGCTACC
This sequence comes from Adansonia rubrostipa, assembly GCA_038381775.1. NCBI lineage: Eukaryota > Viridiplantae > Streptophyta > Magnoliopsida > Malvales > Malvaceae > Adansonia > Adansonia rubrostipa. The sequence continues at coordinate 1,796,485 of JBBYHM010000013.1, forward strand.
ACAACTCTTCCAGAATGTCCATGATTATGCATGATAATCTGACTTTGGATCATAAGCTATAACCCTACATATGCAATTTTTTTTTTCTGACGGCAGATATCAAGTATCGATTGTCTGGTCAAGCTGCAGATGGTATCTGTTTTCTGGTAAGTTAGGTCACTACACTCTGTATGTGTATTCTAGTCCTATACAGTAGTACTTGATACTAATATATATATATAGATATATATATATATATATATGTATGCATATATATGTAATATATTTCCCAAATTCTTGCTCAAAAGAAGGGGGAAAAAAAGCAATCTTTCTCTGATCTTCTGCAAATCTTTCAAGGACAATTTAGACACCATAATTGTTTGGGGGTTAAAATTTTGTATAAGAAAAGAATTGTTTTATGACAATCACAGTGCTACTAATGAGTCATTATCATTCAAAAAGGTTAAATACGTCTGAAATGCAACTAACAGATGCAGCCCTACCTCAAATCATCTTCCATGATTATGGCATCACGCGAGGAAAGTGGTCCATCTCTGGATACCCATTCGAAAACGAACAAAAGAAAAAAAAAAAAAAAAAGGACCCAGGACTGGTGAATGGCAAATACCAAAGCGAATGGCAGCATTCGTCTCAGTAAAATTTAGAATTCTATTTCTTAATTCTTTTCATGGGTCTGGGTAGCTGCTCAGCTAGCGATTTAACCTTTAGGACATAAGATATTAGAGAGTAAGGATTGGTGAACAATACATTCGTGTTCTCATCAGGTCAGGAACTACAAGGTACTTGTAGGAAATGGTGAGGTGGCAGCTTGGTAAAATAGAGGCATAAGTTTAGGTTTTGGTTTTAGTGGCATGCTGTGCTAAATTATGAAATATCAAAGCAACTTGTAGCATAAGTTTAGGTGATGATTAACAATAATATTCCAGTCACAGGAAATTGGCAAGAGGAGAAAAAGTGAAGAGAGTGTGGGTGAGATCCAAGGACTCCCTTTAAGCCTGGACAGGAGATTTTTAAGTGGCCCAGGATCATCCCCGCCACTATGCACATCAAAGTGCGGCAAGTGCAGGCCGTGCAAGCCGGTTCACGTGTCGGTGCCGCCTGGAACACCGGTGACAGCGGAATATTATCCAGAAGCATGGAGGTGCAAATGTGGAAACAAGTTTTACATGCCATGATGCTTTTAATTTTTGTTTGGTCACAAAAAATATGTGTACATGTGACGTTGGAGGACAATGAAGAGAGAACTGTTGGTTTTTTATTTTATTTTTATTTTTGTTGTTTTTACTTTTATATTTTATTTATGTAGACAATAGTAGCGTAGCATGTAGTATGTAGTATGTATTTATGTGTTACGTAACGGAGTGAGATGAGCACTATGAAATATACCGTATGGAGTGCCATTGGTGATTGTACGAGGAAGGACAAGTAGTAGTGCTGCTTTGCTTTGTTGCTGTTGTTGCTATTGCTAGTTCAAAAGAAGAAGAAAGAACGGAAGGCATTTATTTTTACTTGGCCTGCCAGCTGCTATGAAATATAAATTATCAAATTAAAAGGATAGATAATAAATCATCACTACAATAATAGGCATAGGGAAGAAATAGGTGGGTTATGTTCTTGTTCATATTCTACTCTAGCAATATTAGAATATAAATGATATATTCAATAAAAAATTAAAATTTTCTTTTTTGACTTATTTTCCATTAAAAGCATGAGTATTACTCCAGCCCAATACTTCAGTGCATTGCATTGCAGGTCATGGCCTGGTCTTGTTATTCTTGCTTGGTCCAGACTTCAGCACAGCCTGCCAGCAGTGTTTGAGACCCAAGAAACAGCCGGTTCACAGCCCTCGTTCATAGATATTATGAACGCCCATCAGCGGTCCAAAACCCAAAAGACTCCTTCCGTGGGCCTACAAAACTTCCTTAAAGACATATTATCCTTTTGCTTTTGATTAAATTTCAATTATATTATTTTGTTATTATAAAATAATTTTATTAATAAATAGAAATCTTATTCTGTTGGTCTGAAATCACTTCTTAAGACTTAGAAAATTAAATCAGAATAATTAATTTAAAAATAAAAAAATTCAAAAAATTAGTTAGTTAGAAGACTTCAACTAGTTAAAAAAGTGTAAAGTCTTTTATACTAGAATAACTCAGTGTATTGCTTGCATTTAAATAATTGAGATAAAAAAATTTAAAGTTAACATCAAAAGCAGGTATATACCGATATTTAAAACGAAGTGGACTAGTAGTGGCAGTGGCAGTATAGTAGGCCACCTACTTTACCCAAATGTAAAGTGAAGTGCTCATCAAACCATCATTTTGCAACAGTAACAATGAGAGAGTGACGAGATTGTAATTTGCAGAATTTAGCTAGTAGAATGGAATCAAGTCGCCGTGACGCATGATGATTTCGAATATATATATATATATATATATATATGTAAACAAAAAATTTAAATAATTTCCTAGTTTATAAATTTTCTGTATGTCAGATTAATTTTATTGGATGTCTTTGAAGGAACAATCTTAACTAAGCTTTGCTTTCAAAATCTAAACTTTTGTGTTCAAAATTTATTGTCCAATTAGATTTCAAGCAAATATATATATATATATATATATATATATATACACCTTTATCTTTTAAAAAACTTCCAAAAAAAAAGCAAAGACCAACAACTGCGTGAAGTTTCTTTCTTGCATTTGGCCTCATTAACATTAGCAGCCGAAGCATAGTGTCAACATGGCCACACATTTTTTTCTTTTAAGAATGACCGCAACAGGTTGAAAGAGTTGATGCTGATATTTATTGTATGAATCACAAGTTAAGTGGGAGCTAGTTTAAGCTAAAATCAATTGCAGCAGCTTCCTCGAAATATCCTCACCTGCCAGTTATCAGTTGCTACCCATAAAATCTAATTTTATTTCTTTTATTTTACAAAAGTTAATAACATCAAGGGACAAGATTTCAAAAGCCAAATAAGGTCATTTTGCAATGATTAAGAATGTAAATTAAGGATTAAGGATTAATAGTAATCCCTTGGCCCTGTCCTCGTCCTTTGTATTTTGAATCAATAATATATTTAAAAAATAATAATATAATTACACGAATCTTAAACTGAACACGATAAAGTATTTAATTTGATATAAAATGGCATTGGCATTTGCCAATGGCACCAAATTAACTACACTTATGCATGGTTGAGTCACCCCTATACGTAGATGAGCAATGCGTTATATATATATATATATATATACACACACATATATGTACTTTTTTTTTTGCGTATACCTATTAAATTAAATGCCAATATTACACAACCCAAATTATGATCCAATGATGAAATACTGTACGAGTTAATCCAGTCTAACTGATGCCCAAAGTGGCCCCATGAATCATGTTGTCCAAACCCTAAGCCTCAGCCTACGACCAAATCAATTTTACTGTCCCTACCTCACCAAAGTACCGATACTTTTTTTTTTCTTGTGCCGCTTAGGTTGTTTACATTTCGCTGTTCTTGTGGGGGACGGCTTTTATGATCCATAGAATTCAGTTTTCACATTTGGTGTCAAAATAGGATATTGGTATTTGGTAAACTACTAATCAAATTTAAAAGTAAATTAGAAATTCCACGTGCAGATGATCAATATTACTACTTACTCCGTAGTTATGCATAATTTCAATACATTTGGGCCATATTGTTAAAAAAAATGCATTGGAAGTTAAGCATTGAATCTTTATCTTTTCCTGAGAAAAGTTATTGTGTCAACTATTGAATCAATTATCAAACCATCTATTTTTTTTTTTTTAATAAAACCCAAAAGAAAAGTTTTAACTGGTATGATTACGTACGTTTCATATCAACCACATTATATAATTAATTTATCAAATATTACTTCAAACTAAGAATATCCTATTAGTTGATTCCCCTCTCTGTTACATTGCAGTTTCTTCCGCTTTTATTTTAGGCATTTACAGTTCACTGTATGAGCTCCTGCCGTTCTCGTCCCATCAAATCCTTAAATCAATTGAGCAATATCACACGGAAAACAACAAAAGAGAATATACTTTTTTATATTAAGTGGCCATCGATTTTATCTTTCTCTTGCTCTTTCAAGATGTTTTTTTTTTTCCTTCTTTTACGGAGAACCAACCAAATATACGTTCGTAAATAGTTGTATAATATTTTACGGCACCGTCGTGGCAATATTTAACAGGCTGCATGTCATGTCTGCTGTTGTCAATCCTTCAACGCAATAAAAATCAGCCACGTGTTAGACAATGACCCTCATAAATCGAAAAACAAAAGAGCCAGTCAAACTCAGACAACCCACGTAATATATGGATGACAACTTACTAATCAAATCCTTAATTTTTAAGACTTCGTCTTCCTTTCCAGGCAATAAATACGTTTAGCCAACCCAATCTCCTGAAACTTCTATTTCAGAAAAAACAAAATCCTGAAACTTCTCTATCTCTCTCCTCCTTTCTTTAAAAAATAAAAACTAAAACTTGACAACATGCGCCATCCAACAGATATATAATATTATATAATATATTTTGCAAGTGCTATTATTCGAATTTTCTCCGTTGACAACACATTGGATTATTAGTACATACCACACCTAAAAACTCATTTCTGTAACTCCTCTGCTTCTCGTGTCGTCGTGTATTTCCAGGGAAAATCAATCTTTCTTTGATTCCCGCTTCCAAGTAATCCCTTTTTCTTTTTTTGCTCAAGGAATTCGCCCATCGGTTCGGTCTCTGGCTTCGACACCTATGCCAGAGATCGAACATGTCCCAGAAAACGCCCTCTTCGGCAAATACGAGCTCGGCAAGCTACTAGGTTGCGGCGCCTTCGCCAAGGTTTATCATGCCAGAAACGTACGCACTGGACAGAGCGTGGCCATTAAGGTCATCAACAAAAAGAAGCTGTCCTACACCAGCTTGATGTCCAACGTTAAGCGCGAGATCTCCATCATGACTCGCTTGAACCACCCTTACATAGTTAAACTCTACGAGGTTTTGGCCACCAAAACGAAGATCTATTTCGTGATGGAATTTGTCAAAGGCGGAGAATTGTTCTCTAAGATTGCTAAAGGAAGGTTCAGCGAAGATCTCAGCCGTAAGTATTTCCAGCAGCTTATCTCTGCCGTTGGGTACTGCCACTCCCGTGGGGTATTCCACCGTGATTTGAAGCCCGAAAATCTCCTCCTTGACGAGAACGGGAATTTAAAAGTTTCGGATTTTGGTCTCAGCGCCGTAACCGATCAGATCCAACCCGATGGCCTGTTGCACACCTTGTGCGGAACCCCAGCTTACGTGGCACCAGAGATCTTGACGAAAAAAGGTTATGATGGGGCTAAGGTGGACGTATGGTCATGCGGCGTCATTCTCTTTGTACTCAACGCGGGTTACTTGCCTTTTAATGATCCGAATCTTATGGTTATGTACAAGAAGATCTACAAAGGTGAGTTTCGGTGTCCAAAATGGATGTCGGGCGATCTCAAACGCTTCCTGTCTCGGCTTCTGGACACGAATCCGGAGACAAGGATCACAATTCATGAGATCCTCAAGGACCCATGGTTCAGGAAGGGTTATAAGGAGCCAAAGTTCCATGAGGAGCATGCCAAGTTTGACAAGGATGAGACTGAGGTCACAAGCTTGAATGCATTTGATTTGATATCATTCTCATCTGGATTGGACCTATCCGGTTTGTTCGATGAGGCGCATGATTCGATCAGTGAGGGCGAACGCTTCGTATCAAGAGAGTCGCCAGAGAAACTGGTGGGGATGGTGGAGGAGGTTGGCAAGGGCGAGGGGTTGAGGGTGAAGAGAAGGAAAGAATGGGGCGTTGAATTGGAGGGGGAAAACGGAAAGTTTGGGATAGCTGTTCAGGTTTACCGATTAACCAGTGAGCTGGTAGTGGTTGAAGCCAAGAGAACATGCGGTGATGCCCAGTGCTACAAGGATACCTGGAAGAACAAGATAAGGCCAGCGCTAATGGAAAGAAAGGAGTTGGGCGGCTACTAGTAAATAATATATTTCCGACCAGAGATTGAAGTTTTGCCAGACGTGGCCGTGGCCGTGATTTGCAGATAAGGACATAGAGGCTTAACAAGAATGGGCTGTGGAGGTCATGGTTAAATTTCAAAGGCATTGTTATTAGTAACGATGATTGATGTGAAATTAAAAGAAAGAAACGGGAAGAAATACACTAACAACAGAACTGACATTAATTTGTCGAGTAGCAGCATTATTTTATGTATCAATCAGATTCAGCGTCAGCAGCAATATTCAGTCTGAGACAGAGAAAGAGGAGAGAATAGTGTTGCCTTTGCATTAAATTGCAGGAGTAAAGCGGAGTAGAAATTACTATAATTATTATGTTGTGTATGTTAGCAAATATTTTGTGGAGGAATAAAGATGAGTAAAGGTAATGGGGCGAATTCTGTTTTTTCCTTTTTCGGATTAACTAAATTCGGACCCCAACCCAACGTAAGGTTGGTTTTACCTTTTAATATTATGTATGGGGTATTGTTACTTGCTGGTATTAGTATAATATTATATTTCTCTTGTACGTACCCTTTTTCTGTATAACTATGTACAATAACGAGAGAAATATATTTTTAAATTTGTTTTGTTTTATATTTTATGATCATAATAATAATAAATAATGAAAAGATTGGAACTTGTTATTTCTTCTATTAATATTTTATTTTCTCTCCTTCTAAGTCTTGATTCTACCTTAAGTTACTTTTTTTTCTGTATCTTCTAGAAAGTATAATGAAGTTTTAATCATTTTCCTTTGATTATTATTTAATGGATTTCTTGACAAACAACATTCACGATGATATTTTGCAAAAAATTTTTTGCGGCTTGCAAATTATGATCTAGAGAGGAAAAAAAACTATCGTATATTGTTTTATTTTGAAATTGTGGTCTCTTTCTTCTTTTTGTGATAAAATTATCTGTTTGTTTATTCTTTTTTGAGTATAAAAATATGAAAGGAGTATAATTTTTTATTTTCAATCTTCAAATAATATAATTTTTAAAATATATATATTTAATTGATAAAAATTAAGTCGCACAGTCAAATTTTAAGTAAATGTTAATGTGTTGTATATTATATTAAATGACTTATTCTGTATTTCTAAATATTACGTTTAATTTAAATATTTTAACCGGTTAGAATAATAAATTTTCACAATAATCCATTAATGACAAAAAAAAGTATAATCTTTTGCAAAGTTTTTTCTGAAATTGAAAAATTTTCAATCCGAATAAACTAATCATTCACTAGCTTTTTATGAGCGCTGAAAACTTAGCTGTGATTATATATAATTCAATTCATAATTGTGATAGTTGAGAGTGCAAGTGGATGGAGATGGACAGAAATCGTTGGATTTGGTCAGTGTAATTTAAATTATACTCTCTCTCTCTCTCTCTCTCTCTCTCTCCCTCTCTCTCTCTCTCGATATTATTAATTAGGAGACTAGATCAGCCAGAAACGAGTGCTTACAAGTTATATATATATATATATATATATATATATATATATATACACACATTATTCTCTACACTAGTTATTAAATATCAACAGCAATTTGTTTATGGGCCCTTTTTTTTTTGTTGGTGAATAATATATATACATATATATATATATATAATGATTAAATACAGCTACAATCATGGGCAGGGCAGGTTCTATTACTATCGTTTAATTTAATGTAATTGTGAATGGGCTGGGGCCCCAATTATTTGTTTCAGATTCAGGTAATTAAATTTCAAGAATGCTACAATCATACATATAAATATATAATTATAACTTTTAAAATTGTGCAGATCACTTGATACCTTCTTTGCTGTCTTCTTGCTGAGTCCCGGCCTTCGTAAAAGCATGTCATAAGATCCTACCTCCTTTCCTCTTCATTCATATATCTTAAAATGAATAATCCCTATGAATAATTAAGACTAAGTACAAGATCCTAATATAACAAACAAATAGAAATGTACTAAATTTAATAGCTAGCTTCAAGCTTATCTCACCTCTCCTGACCTGAACTGATGATTTTTCATCATAATTTCATGCACATCCTTATATATATATATATATATATATATTGGTTCATCAAACAATACAAAACATAAATTACTAAAGGGTTACATTCCTAACTATCTATAGAGACGTTGAGCCCAAAACATAATCCCCTAACACCACAACCAAAGTACTACTGAAAGATGCAGTATACATAAATGCATAAATAAGAGAAATTTTAAGCGTGCCAGCAAAGTTAACCACAATGGTTAAACCACCTTTAATTTCTTATATAATGATTTTCTGACAAACCAAGGAATAATGCACAGAATCAAAATTTGGTCGTGCACGTGGACCCTTCCCCAAACTCAAATGAGTAATTGGCTGGAACAGAGGAGCACCAGTTGGCCATTACATAATAAACCTACAATTTTTAATTATTTATATATATATATATTTATATTTATATCCATGTCAATACATATTAAACTCTCATAGCTCTCCTTCAAGTTTATAAATATATATATTGTAAAATAAGATATAAAATTCAAGTGAGCATAAATTTCAAAGCGCATAATTCCCATATATCTCCATGTTATTGTCTTATTATTCATCAATTTTTGCTTAATGACAAGAAACTCTCTCTCTCTCTCTCTCTCTCTCTCTCTCTCTCTCTAGGATTCAACATGTTATAAAATAAATAAATATATATATATTTACACACACACACACACACACTCGCATTAATAAGAGTTGGCACTTGGGAATAATAGTTAAACAAGTTGAAATGTTTTTGCAAGCTAACCACGGCCATGGTTCATAAGTAGTTGGAGTTTTGGAATATTGATTGGTGGCCTTGCCTGGCTTTTGGCTTCTGTTCCTCTTTCTATTCGCATCACTTTTTTTTTTACTAGCTACGCCTAGAGAGTAAGGATGAGTAATATATTGAGATATCTAATTTACTCGAAACAATTTAAGAAAATTTTAAGATTTTGAGTCAGGAGAGGACAAAGTGGAATAAATAAAACTTCAAGTTCCTACTTCTTAGTTCAGTTGTGACTCCTAAATAACGTACTAATTTCTTTGCCTTTTTCCTTATGGCTACGAGGCAAGGGGCAGCCTCA
>JBBYHM010000013.1:1825536-1836379 GCA_038381775.1 Adansonia rubrostipa
ATATTATTATTAAGTAACATTAATTCTTATATACGTAATTCTATTAACTATTGAATTAATACTGTACAATTGTCTACTGTTGGCATGATGGATTGTCGTTGTTAAGCTAATTAAGTCCATGAACTACAGCAATGGATGACATCTTCCTTTGATTAAAATTTCCAGGCTAGATCAGTACTACTGCTACTACTGCCAGTATACCATTTAACGACAACTTCAGTTTGCCAGCCAAGTTTAATTTGAGCGATGTAGTGTAGGGCTTACTTAAAAGAGTTAAGAGGCGAATTTCAATGCCATGCTTTTCTCTCCTGAGTCTTTCTCCCCTTGTATGGCACAGCACATGCTTATTATTGAATACAGATTAATATAATGGAAGAACTGCTACTTCATTTCTCTCCTTTTCTTAAAACTAGCATACTACAAACCCCCACCGCACCCCATATATGTCAATATTTAAAGAGCAAGCATATCACAATGAGAACAGGGCCTGAGAACTTGCTGCCCACCGGTCGCCAACTCTGGCTCCTCAATATCGCCATATTTATATATAAAATAGCAATAGCTAGATAAATGAAATATATAAGCAGCTGTTGCATTTTTTTTTTTTCTTTCTTAACATATATCATAACATAACATGGCCAAAGTACAAATAAAAGGGGGGAAAGCACATGCAGAATTCATACCTTTATCCAAGGGATGGGAACAACATGATGCATCTATCAGCGCCAACTAATGTGGAAGCCTCGCACCCCCCACATGAGTGACTCATCCATATTATTTATTTACGTTTTAGTCAACAATAATGAGCAGTTTTAATTTTTTTGGTTGGGATTTTGATGATTCTAATCCGTTTTAATATGCATTTCTATATATTCCCTGGCCTCACATCACCTTTTTCCATTTTTTTTGGGTTGAGAACCATAGGATGCTTGGTTGGTTATCCAGTTTGAAGGGTAATGTCAGTGGAAACTCCGTAGTGTAATTATAAATGGGTGTAATGATCTGAGGCATTTCCTCATTGTAAAAATTCACATGTATAACTTGTCAACTTGAAGTTGAAGTCTTAAAATAATCCCTTGATGCACCACCATAAACCTTGCAAATACTAGTTCCTCCTTAGCCATAGCTCTACTGCACTGGTTTCTCTTTCATCTGTACAAATCAAACTGACCGATCAATACCTAATAAGTCGAAAGTTGGATGCAAAAATGCCACCAAGCAGCTTGTATCTTACCCAGAAGTCCCTTCGAATCAAGCAGCATGACGATTTCTTCACCAGATGTTCAAGCAGAGAGGTCTCTACTATTAACCTCTCTTCTGAGGATTATCATGAAGGAGCAATTGTCACAATTCCATTCAATTGGGAGTCTGAACCTGGCACTCCTAAAGTAAAGTCTCGTGAAATCCCCCGTCTCCCTCCTCTAACACCCCCACCTTCCTACTTTTATTCCACCCCAAAGAGAACCGTTAAAGAGCACTCAAAGCCTAAACTTCTTGATACAATCTTCCCCAAGCGTCTCATGGGAAAAACTCGTGTGCAACTTTCTCCCGCTTCGTCTTCTTCTTCATCATCATCATCATCAGCTTCTTCATCTCGTTCATCATTACCATGGCCAAGATCATATTCCGTGCCATCATCTCCAATAAGGGCATCAAACTTAAATGCAGGTATTATGAGTTATCAAGAGCAAAACAATTGCATGATTCAAGGGCTGACAAGGAAGAACATGAATACGAATACTCTGTTTCAACTCCATGTTTTGGACGTGGAACAAGTGCTAGGTCTCGAGACTTTTGCTCAACAACGCTCAAGATATTGCTTGGAGATCAATAAGCCATGGGGCTATCTATATTGCTATGAAGCTTTTGGTTCTCGTGTATGGTTAAAATTAAATAGTGTAACAAGCAATGTTACAGAAGAATTGTATAATCGAGTGAAGTAGTTTTTTTTATTTTTCAAATAGATGTTACTGATTGGTCGGTTTAAAGTGGAATGCTATCTTCTACTTCTTTAGCCCAGGTCGGCTATGCAATTGTCTTTTACATCTTTTCTCCTTCTGCTGCTCTACGTGAGGTGAGATTCGATTAGCACACTGGTTCGTCGGTTTTACCTTACGTTGTTAAAATATAATGCAATCAATTCATTGACCAGTAGATAAATATTTAAAATCTTTGCGTTAGGAGTTTTTATTTTCAAAGAAATTAAGTAGGAAACAATGCTACCTTCTTAAACTTTATATACAGTTGATTCGAAATAACAATTGAAAGTAATTTTAAAAGCAAAAGAGATAGGGTTTATTCTTTATTTAGGACATAATTATAAACCCAATTTTGTTTTTAATTAGCTACGTCAAACCCTTTGATGTCTAGCTTAGTCAATGTGAACTTTTGGTCATTGTCAATCAGATCTGTAATATAGAAATTCATTGAGAATGTGCGTGTCTGTGTCGTTGGTGCAGAAAAAATCCCAGCATTGTTTATTAGGAAATTTTAAAAGGTCAAGCCTATCTATTTTCTCCTAAACTGAGGAAATGGATGATTCATATTTTTTAATTTTCCCACACTTATTTTAATCTTTCCATGAATCATGAATGCATTGGCTGGATCTGATGGTGCCTTTGTCTTCTCTTCAGGCAGGTGAAAAATGACAAGGCAAAAAACAGGGTAAAAAAAAGAAGCAATTCCATGGTATTTATAAAATGGTACGTGGTTTTGTTGAGCGTTAATTGGAATTTCAAGTATCCACCATGTGACCGCACATGGCATCAGATACCTCCGCCATCTTTGAGGCAACATTGTTCATTTTGGGCCTGCTTCGAGCTTCCTTCTGGCTACAATTATATGTGAGGGCTCATCACAAAAAAATTGCTCTAGGTAATGATTAAGTTTCTTTATTAATTAAAGGGTTATGACCTTGGAGAAATGATAAACGGCGTTTTCAGCGGTGGAATTTCAGAAGAAGAAGAGATTCTTTTCTATTCGCCAACCCAATTGCAACATATTTTAATCACGAGTCCGTCGGCAGATTAAAAAATTGCTTACGAGCAACTTTGACTTTTTTTTTTTTTTAAAAAAAAGAATTTCCCAATTAGACGACAATAACATTCTTACATTACACCTAATGCATGAAATAAAGCAAAAATTTATTGGTTATTAGTAATATATCACATCTTTTTGGCAATTGGAATCCCAATTCCATTAGCGTTTCAATATCATAGGCAGTCAAACTGGACTCGGAGGTTAATCAGTTGAAACCACCACACCGCAAGCAAGCAAACAGGCAGGCAAGCAAGCCAATGCAAAAGGGTTAGACTGCAGACTAGTTATCGGTTGACCCTTAAATTATCACACAAATTATAACCAGGCTTTTCGTTTGCATATATATATGTGTATGTGTGTGTGTATATAATTAACGAGTAATTAAAAGAAGATGGCATCACCTTAGTATTTGATCATCATATTCAAAGAATTGGAAGTAATCAGTGATGATGATGAAATGCTTGGTGAACTAGCTGGCACACGGTCAAGGGGTCTTTTATCATGAAACAATGTAGACACTGAAGCATCAGCATCATGGTTGGCATGATTATATATGAATTAACATGGAAACCAATGGAATTGGCATCTCAGACTGAATTCTATGAAGTTATGTAAGTTTTCCTCTGTGTTTTAGACTATTTGATGCCCCCTTCCCTTTGTTTTCTTTCTGGATTAATTGCTGCAGATTTAGATTGAGGACAGATATTTTACTTTCATTGAATATATATATATATATATATATATGCGTATATACATTTACAGATACATGCACAAACATACATACATACATACATACATACATACATACATATATATATATATTGCCCATTTGAAACGAATAATAATCAATAAAATGTTTGAAGGTGAAATCCTAGCTAGTGAATGCATGATTCACAGTCTACTAGGCTTAGGTTATTGTTAAATGCATATATGAAATTAATATATATATATGTATATAAGCGTGAGATTTGGTAAGGTAATAAGGGGGTTATTTATTTTGGGTCAGGGAAAAAAATAGTAGATTGCCATAAAAACGCGCTTTATAAGCCTTAAAATACGGGTCAAACTAGAAGTGATGATTCCATTCCTTGCATATTAAGCAAGTTTATTATTAGTACTTGTAACTATTAGTCTATGAGTATAATAATAATAATAATAATAATAAAATTTAGATTGCTCTAAAAATGGACAATTTTAGGTTTCCCTCCTTTTCTTCACCTAACCATGATACCAACACCGAGAAGATAAAACATTTTCTTTACGACCCATTTCAATCTACAATGTTTCTTTCTTTCTTTCTTTCTTTCTTCTTTTCATCATTTTATTATATATTGTGCATGCTTAATGTGTTATTCACAAAGGTAAAGTATTATTCTATCTTTCAGCTGCAAGTTATATATATTTGTATAGTAGAATTCAGACCACAAATTAAGCCATATGTATATATATCTATATATTGTTTCAACTATCCTTGTTGCATGCATGCCAGCACCTTGGCAAGGCACTCTCTTAGCATCGTCTATAAGGAGAATATAATTTATGTGTAAGAAAAAAAAAATTAAAAGTGTGTATTGATCAAACCGTGATTTTAAAAAATTTTAAATCTTCTGTTTAAAATCGTTTTCAACCTAGCTTAATTCATTTATATTATTCATATTTACTATTAATAATTAATAAAAAATTTAAAAATTAATTTATATTAATTTTAATATATTTTATAAAAAAATTTAAATAAAAATAATTTTCAATAATTAAATATTAATTTAAAATGAACCAAATTGATAAAAGATTTGTCCAAAAATTGACTCAAATGAGTTGAACCTGTCAAGTGAGTAGTTAGACTTGTGGAGAGGTCTAGACCAAAACCAAATGCTTAGCAACCTAATTCAATATATTTTACACACTTATTTCCATTTCATCGTTTTTGGGAGCACGATCTATACGTGATCATTTTTCTTCCTTGTTCTTAGGTATGATCAATTTCATACATGAATATATATTACATAAGCTAAATTAACTTTCCGGGTAACAAATTCAAAACTTTAATTAGGAAAGAGAATACTATATTTACTTGATAAACTAGCAAAAACAATATATATATATATATATTCTTATGTAATGTAATAATAATTTAAAAATCAATAAATTTTTAATACAACAAAATCCGAAAATGAAATGATGGTTGTCCTTTTCAAAACGAAAAACTTGTAGAATATTTTGCTTTGGGAAATATAGGTATACAATAGATTGATTATCTTGTTTCCTAACCTTGCACGTAAATTAGGTGATACATACAAAGGAAGCAAACCATATATATATATATATATATATTCTATGAAGGTACTATACTTGTTCAAAGATTTGAGTGAATAGATCGAATTGAGTTGGTTTTGAATATAATTTGGTTTGTAACTCAAATTAATCTAAATTACCTTTTTTAGGCTGGCATTCCACTAGATGCAAGGTGTTTTTTCTTCACATCTATTAAACATTGTTCACTGGCATGATTGCCCCAAGTTAATGTCATTCTCATTTTTTTTTTTTAATAAAAAGAAGACCAAAATTTAAGAGATCGGAGAAGGAAAATTACAAAATGTCAAGAATCAATCCTTAATCTTGTAAAACTAAGTTCACTTCCTTAGAGGCATAAACTATGTAGATTAAGCTCCAAGTTCAATTTCATTTTCATGCTTTTTTTTTTTTAAAAAAAAATTTGTCTTATTATTTTGAGCTTTTGAAAGATGTGGATGTTTAGTTAACATGTACGTGTGTGTGTGTGTATCTAATCTAGAATGAGTTGTGGAAATCGTATGAAGAAAGGAAGATCCACCTTCTAAAACCAATGCAATGTTTTCTGTTTTAACCAATTTTAGACCCAGTTATCTAATTTATTAAATGGTTGCTAGCGTTGTAACATACACTAGTGGATGCTGATCATATAAACATGTCGAAAGGAAGCCTCTTTGAACTTTGCTAATTTTACAATCACAAATAAAAATAATAATAATAATACCTTTGAAAATTGGTTAAGTTCCTTACTGAAAAACTGATCAACCTTCTACCGGTATTTTAGTTAAAGAGTTGGGTTCTGGGTTGATTTATAATTTTATATCTTATTCATCCGAAAAAAAAAAAAAAAAAAAAAAACTAATGAAATGCTTTCATTCAGATTTCAAGTGCACATGTGTCAAAATAATGCTTATTTAGATTTATACACGTCGTAGTAATAATCATAACAATAATAATAATAATAATAATAATAATAGTGACAATAATCAGGATATTCCATAAACAATGCACCAAAAAGGGGAGAAAATGAAATTCCAACTCGGAGCCCCTGGCGAAGTATAGTGGTTGTGTGAAATAGCAAGCATAGTCTTTTACGTCGGATTGTTGCTTTCAATAATGTCCGCTAGGTTTCACACGTGAGCAAAATGTCATTCAGAGCTCTCTTTCTCTCAAGCATGCATATATATATATATATATATATATATATAATATACAAAACTCATATAGTCATCTTTATTTTTGTATAAGTTATCGCCTTTAAGTCTTAACCTAATTTCCCTCAATTACTATAGTTAATATCATCAACTTGACAAATATAAAATCACATTCCTTCTTCCATTTTGTTTTTCTTTCCCCAGAATTCTCTTTTGTTTGTTTCTTTCAAGAAAGCATTGACCTAGTTTCCCCAGATCACCTTACCTTTTAAGCACACTTTTCCCCATTTTCATGCTTCTTTTACTCTCCTTTTAGAATCCAGCCACTTCCTTTTGCACATCTCCTTTGATCCAGATAACCGACTAGCATGCTTGAATGTCCAGAGACAGGTAAAAATCATTCACAAATACAGAAGCTAATCAACTAAATTAAGAAATGATTTTGTGAAAGCAAAATAATCATCAAATCATTTAGTTTATCATTTAGTTTACTCTCTTGACATAGGTGCTTCTTTTTTTTAAAAAAAAAAAAGTTTTATACTGGGTAGGGGCGTGGGGTAGTGGGGAAATTACTGATTCTAGAGGCTTCTAATTAATTAGTCTATATCAAGAATCTGATATATGTTTCAAAAACTGATGTACCTCTTCTCTTCTTGTCTCTTCTCTTCAACTTCTGCAATTCTTTTTTCTCAGGGAGAGATTTGATGAGATAGGAAGGAGGATTAAGACAGATGCATCTTCTCAAATGGGGAGGAGACATCTGCTAGGTCCTCCTGGAACCTTGAATACTATCACACCTTGTGCCGCATGTAAGCTCTTGAGAAGAAGGTGTGCTGAAGAGTGTCCTTTCTCTCCTTATTTTTCCCCACATGAGCCCCAGAAATTTGCTGCTGTTCACAAAGTTTTTGGTGCAAGCAATGTCTCCAAGATGTTAATGGTAAGACCCAAACCCAACTCTCTCCTCTCCTCCCCACCACCCCCCGCCCCCTTTTTTTCCGAAGTTCCCTTCTATATACATATATATATATGTATATAAAATAGATTTATTGTCTTTACAGGAGGTGCCTGAAAGCCAAAGAGCCGATGCGGCGAACAGTCTGGTTTATGAAGCAAACTTGAGGTTAACAGATCCTGTATATGGGTGCATGGGTGCAATTGTAACTTTGCAGCAACAAATGCAGACTTTGCGAGCAGAACTCAACGCAGTAAGAGCTGAGATACTCAAATACAAACTTAGAGAAGCTACTACTAGTAACATCATCCCTTCCACTCACAATCACGCTGCTTTAATTTCTGCTGGGGCGGTATCAATGGCTGCTCCATCATGCCCTCTTCCTCCGACCCCTCCACCTCCTCCTCCGCCCCCTCCACCTTCCATTGTTGTCTCATCATCTTCCTCATCTTCCACATCTTCTCTATATACCTCCCCAACTAGTGCAGCCGGCTACAGCTCCATTTCAACTGATAATGTTCCATACTTTGATTAATTTTATAAGCCATAATCCGATTTTTTTTTCCTTATTTCCACGGTTCAGTAATAAAATTGATTATTAGTCATAGAATAGAAAGCCAATGAGATAATGTTTGGGGATTGTTTGAGTTTGATTGTCCCCTTTTTTTTCCCCCTTTTAGTGTTGATGGAGATATACCATGTGGGAGAAGAAATGAAAACTTGGGATTTTGCGGCCTTGATCCCATCCAAATTATATTTGCTATCCGATTTCAAGTTTTCATTTCTTTTCAAATACTTTGACCATTCTATCTTCCCTACTCATATTTCAATTTCTCCCCTCGTCATGGTTGAATTCACTTACGATAACCTTTGGCTGAGACAAAATACAGTTACAAATTACCAGCCTCGTCGTCTAAGTTCCAATGTGCTACAAGTTTATATTTGTTTAATTGATGTGTACTGAAAATGTCAACCCATTGTTCAAATGAAAAGCATGCAAATACCAACAAAAGCGATCACAATCCACCTAGGGAATAAGAATAGACGACTTTGGGAGAAGTTCAACCACGCAAAGGAGGCCTAGTTACTGTGATTCTAAGAGGTGCATTTCCCGCTGTGGGATGGTAGCTTAAGTTCAACAAAATGTATCAATAATCATCACACGTGCAGGTAATATGCTTTGCGTTTGACTAAGCTTTATTAGGCCCAGCTGTTCATCTTTGTTTGTGCCATCGAAGGACCTGAAAAACTTATTTAAGGAACGTGTGCAAGGGGAGACAAAAACATATGCCGATGGTGATCCTCCCCATGTGAAGTTGAAAACTCGCAATCAATTTGGAATATTGTCAATAAACTCACTGTCCTTATTTTTCTCCATGTAAATTACCTTATTAACCTTGTTTGCAGTGTAACCCTTTGGAGATTTGAGTTTATGAAGACTTATTAGATTTGCATGCATCGTTTTATTTTAGATGAATCTCATAATTAAGCTGCATGTACTAAATTTTCCTTTCTACACCTTCACCCCTCTTTCCTTTTTTTATTTTTTTTTTTTGGGGGGGGGGGGAGGAGGGGGTGTGGGGATCATCCAACGTTTGTTTCTAAAATACTGAGTCATAGAAAATGATAACCTTTAACCCTTAAAAAATTGGGTAGGTCTCCTGGATTTGTGAAGATCCTAGTCCTCTACTTCCACTCTGAGTGGGTGTTGAACCACCAAGCTATAGAAAGTCCAAATTTGATATCTTGCTTTTCTTTGGAATGATATTATATACATAGGATATGTTGTCTTTGTCTATTCATGGTGGTAGGTTTAAAATACATGCATTTTTCTCCAGCTGGCATAAACTGGAGTGTCAGATACTGTAAAGTGATGCAGCAACCAAAATCCGTTTGTTTCTTAAAAATCAAAATGCTAAAAGTTAGGACTAGTACTATACACCACATGACATGACAATACAGTGTAAACCACTATAGGTAAACATTTTCTTTCCCAGGCCAGCATCTCCATTCTACGTTTGAATAATCCCTTATTTTCAGCCTTTGATGGCTCTTACCAATTTTGTTACAGGATTTGTACAGCTTAATCGAAAGGATTAAAAATGGAAAAACCTATATATATATATATATATATATAGAGAGAGAGAGAGAGAGAGAGAGAGAGAGAGAGAGGTTATGTTGTCTAGTAGTACCACGCAAATCAACAAAATTGATTACAACAATGGTTTTCCTTGTGCGGATGAAATACAAGCTTTTCAACCAAAACAACTAAAAAAAAAAACAAAAGCAATATGGATTACTTTTAGCTATATTATATATATATATATATATCAATATACGCATGTATAATTGACGGTTAATAACGTACGTTTCACACTATTCTTAGACAGGCATGGTTTCCTTGGCGTGTGGAGCTCAATCTGATGAACCGAAGAAAAATAAGATCAGCCCCTCGTACTCGTAGATATAATATAATATTAGAAAGAAAAAATAGATAATTATTAAAAAAATAGTTTATAAAATACCAAATTAAATGCAAAGGGCCTTCGAAATTGTGATGGTATTTGGTTTCACGTTGTAGTTGCTTGAAAGGTTGGCATCTTAGTTCATTTGTTCTTTACAGAAAACCCCATTAAATCTTCAATAATTAAAAAAGTAATTAACTTTTATCCATGTGATTCTGAAATACAATAAATTCTCTTCCCAATTTGTTTCATCTTAATTTACTGAGAAGGCACTAAGGAGGGTTTTTTTTTTAAAAAAAAAAAAGAAATTATCTCAATGATTAAAGTCTTCTTATATAAGTTAAGCTTAGTTTTAATTGATTTATTTAATTTTTTTATAGATGTATTATATACTGATATATTAAAACCGATTTGATTAGGGATATAACTTTTATTGCTAATAGTCAGTTTCATTAATTAAAAGAAATTACCCAGAAGAGTGCACTGTGATTATTTTTAAAATATGAATAATCTTGTGTCAATAATGGCTAATGGTCATAATTTAATTTTTTTTAATGATTTTTTTAATTCTAAATAAAGATTATTTTGAAAATGTGAAATCGAGGTAGTTTGGACAACTTAACAAAGTTCTTTTAATTAAATATAATTAAAGGCTAAATTTAATTAGTTCTGACCGCCGTTGCATTTATGAGGCGTTGACCGCCCATATTAAGATTTGGACGGCAACAAGCAAATTCAATTAGATCTGATTTTAATTAATATATTGATTTGCAGTGATAATAATTTAATTTGTAGTTAAATCGTTTTAGCCCAACCAACGGAAACATCACATGCCATGGGCTTTACTAACAAGGTTTTTTTTTTGTTCTTTTTCTTTTTTGGTAGAAGGGAAGGGATGCAATGCAAAGCTTAGGAGATGGCAAAGACATGTCTTTAAATATCCA
>JBBYHM010000013.1:1842697-1869371 GCA_038381775.1 Adansonia rubrostipa
ATATAAATATATAATTATTAAATATTAAATATTAAAAGTTCGGTTAATTCGGTTAATTCGGTTAATAATTTTACTAATCGATAACCGATCGAATTAACCAAATAAACTGACATTAAAAACCGACATAACCATCGAACTGACTTAACCGAACCGAATTAACCAAATTTCATCGGTTAAGTCGGTTTGAACCGACTTATGCTCACTCCTAATGCCAGATCTGTACCTCATGTATCTTTAGGTCATATAATTTTCGCTCCGCTTTAGCATCAGCCCACTGACCTCTGTATATAAAATTATGTGAGCCATATAAAATAATTACAAAAGCTCTTCTCATTTTAAACTTTCTTTTTTCATTTAGATCAACTTGCCCTCTTACAATACATATATATAATTTTTTACAACGAAAACCCTCTACTAAAATTGCCGATAAGGTTACGTTCTAAACTAGATCACCCTGCATATTCCATTCATTAATAATTAATTAATTAGATCTGTTTTACCATTAATTTTGACGCGAAAATTGCAAGAAATAACTAATCAAGATATTAATGATTTGTATCTAATCATGTATGAATTCAAAGTTCAAGCTATGGCACCTTCAAGAACTAATGATATTAATCATACGCCCTGCTGATTTTTGATTCAGTCAAGATTTCTTATCAGCAATTAGGCTAATATCTACGTATGTCTTGGCAAGGAAGTTCCCTTGTCTGCATCAGACAAGACCAAAAAATGGTTGTGTGAAAGGACCTACTGCCTAATATCATATATATATCTCGCAAGGTAACGTATAGCTATATATAAATATATATATATATATATAAAATTAAATAGTGACGCTGACTTCAAATTTGAGCACAGATGTCTGCTTAAGATTCAAATATTATGACAACCTAGAGTGAAGATATTGAATGGTAGAAAGAAACGGGCAACCATAAGATGTGGTCCATGTCCGGTATCTATCCACGGTCTTTTGGAAGAACACGCAGTCCCTACAGACTCCAACTGGATAAGAATCTTGGACCTTAACCAAAAATAATTAGTACTGTTTCCGTTTGAATATATCAAAGGAGATTAATATTAATTGTTTAATTACATTAATAAAAAGTTAATTATATGAATCATTATATCGATCTCAATAACAATCATAAATTGCTGTTTTTTTTTTTTTTACTTCAATGATAGGGTGGAAGATTCGAAACTTGGAATTTGGTACATATTATAAAAGAAAACTTCTGATTTTTTGTTGCTTATGAAATTGGTTTGATGGTTGATTGCTAACACCTTCTCAAATGACGATAATGATCTATATAGTTGAAGGAGTTTTGAGAAATGTGAAATGGAGGTAAATATTTGTATGCACTGCATAAGCAGTAACTGAAACAAATAAACAAAAAGTAAGTAAATGTAAACCTTGAGTCATCACAGTAAACAATATAGTGATGGACATTTTTTCTTCTTTTGTTGCAATGATTATAGCTAATTAAAGCTGAATTTTTTTTAAAAAAAAATCATAAGCCTTCAAATTAATTAGGGATTTTACCAATTGTTCAAGTTAGCACCCTTTAATAGTTAATATTTTAGGGCTCAACTCCAAAGTTTATCTTGCTTTCTTATAAATATGAAGTCTTCCAATTGAAAGTTGATGCAAATCGGGCTCCTTTTATAATAGTAAACGAGTTGTTGTCAAAGGGGAAAGAAAAGTTATAAACTAGTGGTATTAGGAAATAAAATAAGTATGGGTTTGAGCTTGGGCTTGGGCTTGAACTGGTTTTCCAGGATCCTCCTATCCCAGCCTTGTGCTGAAAGAAGAGAGTCCTAAGCATTATTCCGTGGTTGAATTATGAATGTTCAAACTAAAGCAGTTCAGACTTAACAAACAAAACAACACGAACTGCAGAAAGAGAGAAGGAAACCCAAGATAAAGCAAACTCGGGCGTATTGAGACAGCAATGTACTCAACGCAGCTTCCACTGGCGCGTGAGCGCGTGTTATTCTCATCCGATATCGACAAGTCCCAAGCCGACGGGTTAGGAGACCTTGAATCTTGTCTAATCCAAATCTACCAGCATCACCATCAAAAGTCCCTCAAGCTCCGGGATCACGCTGGTCGGTTCTTTTCTCCTCTCCTTTCCTTTCCTTATTATTCCCTTAATTTTACAAAATTAACAAATAAAGAATTTGGTAGTTGTGATTAATTTAGGGGAATTTGAATGGAACAGAGAAAGCGAAGCAAGATGCGATTACGAAGGCGGGGAGAGTGTCGGATTTGTTGGTGGACGCTGTGAATGGAGGGGTACAAGAGTCCTTCATAAACGAGAAGCGAATAGAGGTGGAGATTCGTGCATTGGCTTCTACCATTGGTCGTTTCATGAAGCAGACCGACCAATGGCTCGCTGCTTCTCACGCTATTAACACCGCTGTTAAGGTTATTAATTGCTTTTCTCTCTCATCTCATCTCATCTGTTGAATCATATATTATTCATGATAACACACCCTTTTCTTTTAATTAGAACTAGCAACTTGTAATTATTTCACCCTGATCCTGTTCCTGTGCTCTTTTTTGTTTGTTTGCTTGTTTGTTGTCTGTTGTCACTTTGTCATGATTTTGATGAGTAAAACAGCAGCTGAAAATGGCAATTGGCATGTTGGGGTTATAGGAAATTGGAGACTTTGAGAACTGGATGAAGAGCATGGACTTTGATTGTAAGAGTATCAACGCAGCAATCCGCAACATCCACCAACAATGACATACCTTATATCTATCTGGGAATGCTTTTGAACCTCAGGCATTGAACGAGCTTCTCCCACAATGTAAACAGGGAGAGGTGCCCTTTCTTTGAGTGTCTTCTAAATGTTTATTTTTCATTCATGATATATTAAAGACTGGTATAGTAACATATTTGATAGAGGTGGTTCTAAATGTTAAGTAATACTAGTAATAATTAATCATCTTTTGTTTGATGTGGAATTAGCTAATCTAATGGTTTGGCTTGCAAATAATTTACCTTAATTGGTTGGTGTTATCGGACAATTTTGACAGAGCTGGTGGGTGAGCGCATATTGACAGAGTTTTGATCACTAATATTTTATGGCACGAGTCAGTAAAATAAAAGAAAACACCCCCAAATTCGCTGATTTTTTTTCATGGACTCTTTAAAACTACGTTGAGTAACCACGAGGAAATTATGAGATTACAGAGAATGGGGAGAGAGGCGCAGGGAGAAATCTACTATCATAGATGTAATGAAAACTACCTGATGTCTTTTTTTTTTTTTTTCAATAGTTGTACGAAATTTCCAATTAACTTTAGGAGGCAATATTTGACCAAAAAAGAAAAAAAAAAAATCAAAGGCTGTGATGAAGAAACATAAGTCTCTCATAGAGTATCTTTGTTTTAGAAAATACCTTTATCCCCACGCAGTACAAATAATTAGTGTAAAGGAAAACGTAAAGCAAAGAAGAAAGCGATACTAATTCCATAGCCATTCAAGATCAAAAACCTTATCGCTAATCACCATCGGTCCTTATCTCACTACTCTTCTTTCTCCTTTCAACTTCATAACATAATAAGGGCTTTCAAAAATGACCTTCCTAAACAGGTTCTACACCACAATTTCATGCCAACATTCAAAACACAAACTTTTCTTCCTCTGTTCCAACTGATAGTACTCCATCTCCCATCTCTTGGGCAGCCGCTGCCACTGAATCACTTATCCCAAGCAGATATTTCAATCGGGACAGCTTTTCAGGAGCAGGATTGCTTTTTGCGTATATACCAAAAATATCAGCCAGCTCCTCTGGCACCTCCCATGATAATGGCTCCGAAGGCACAGCCTTGTCACAAGCTAACAAGTCATTAAGTGAGGAAACCTACAAATGCAGCAACAAAGCACTTAGAATCTAGGCATTAATTGACCTTATTATCAGTATGTTAACAATAAAAGCTATTTCACTATATGAAACCAAAGATTCAATGTTCCTTACCACGCCCTGACGATTTCTCTGCCTTAGCAGTGCCACAGCTTGAATAAGTGAATTGGACAATCTAGTCCGTGCAAGATCATGAACAACCCCTTTTGCCTTCTGGGAATTAACCTTGAGATCTGCTGGGATTTTCTCATATACTTCTTCTTCATCAAACTCTCCAGTGCCTGATGAGAAAATCTCATCCACGGTTTTCTTGAAGAGGTTTTCTCGCAAGCTCTCTGAGATCATGTTGTCTAAATCAACACCAGCTTCCTTAAGTTCCCTTATCTGCTTAATATTGAGTCTCCCTTGACCAATAGCTGTTTCAATGGCAGCTGCCATTTTGGTAGTTGTTATGCTCTTTATTATTTTTTGTGCATATGGCCCAGGCAAGCCAACATTCTTCTGCAGCTCATTGAGCTGCTCAACCCTAGCCTTTGTTAACTGCCCGTCAGCTAAAATCACCTCAGCTTGTTGCCTAAAAGCCTGCTCTGCCAAACTACGATGGACTTCCACTGTCTCCTCAGTCATCAAACCAAGGATCCCACCAAGCTGATTTAGTAGAACATACTCTGAATCATCCTTTTTTGTGGTTATCTGAGCACCAAAAGGAATCCTGGTGACTTCTCCTGTCAGACAATATAGCAAGTATGTTCTGTAGAGGTCCATACGGTCTCTTTCGGAGAGGTCATCTTTGAGTGTTATCTCTGTTTGGCCTGGATTGCCCAACTTCGCAGTAAGTTCTTTGTTAGGTCTTATTTTCCTAAGTGTCTGAAGGGATTCCCATTCATCATCCTCATCAAGTTGTTTTGGTTCCTCTTTAACAGGTTCTTCTGATGGAGTATCAGACGTTTCTCCTTTGATGTCTGCCACCAATTCTGTGACAACCAAGGTGTTAAAGGCAATCATCTTCTTAAGTTCTTTTGCGGACTCCGTACGATTCTCAGCTGATCGAGACCTTTTCACATAATTCAAGAAAACCTTACGGACCTGAACACGTGTATGGAGATGATTTCAAGCAGAGAGAAAGATGTTAAACCTAAAACTGAAATTGAACAAAATGAAAATAACCATTGACAAAAAATAATCACAGTGTGCACTCACAGCCTTGCTGGCAATTGACATAGCTGCTTCTCTAGTTAAACGCAAACCATGTGCAGCTTTCCTCACAGCATTCTTAACATCGGCATCGTAGCCATCAACACCAGCAGAAATTGCCTCCTTCACAGCCTGATGCGATAATTTATAATTAAAAGAAGAAAAAGGGGTCAACGATATGACACAGTTAACCACATCTTTTGGTTCCAATAATCCATGTGAGATTTTTCATTTTTCCCAGTTTACCATATCAACATGACAGTCTCATAAAGAATTCAAACTTTTTACTGGTGCATAATGATTATGGATGTGCTGATGCCACAAAGAGTTCCAGTTTTCATCAACCTCTAGGACTAGAGATCCACGCTGAAGTACAGCAGATGAGATGCTAGTGCAATGCTAAGTCAGTGCATGTATTTATTCCACTTTCAAGTGTAGAATGTAACAGCAAAGAAATAGCTGTTTAGGCCAAAATTTGAATAAATTTAATACAATAAAAATTAATATCAAGGCCAAGGAGAAACCATTTTACCTTCTCAAACAAACTGCCACAGATATCTGAGTGAGCTGCATCAACTGTTTGCTGAGGAATGCAGAGCATGACTCGTACCCTGAGCAATGCAGCAACATCACTTTCATCCAGCTCCCCATCAGCTACGCATTGTTGAAGCTTTTTCCGGTAGATTTCTTAAAACAAAATAGACATGTCAGACACTCTGAAAAATATGGTAAGGTTGAAAACAGAAAAACAATATCGTTATAGGGAAGACAAAAAGTCTTCGGCTTTTTCTTTTTCCCAACCCTGCTTCTAATACCTTCATGGATCTCACTAGCCTTTTGTGGATCAAAGTTCAATTGTTCACAAAGATTTTGGAGGAAAGCAGCTTTACTATCTGCCATCTCTAGATCACCACTCTGAAAAGCCTCTGAAAGTCGTTTCTGATATACTTTTGAAGTAACATCAAGTAAGATAGCTTCTGCTTCTTTATTACCCAAACCAAGTATGTTCCTCAGTTGGTTCAATGCAGTAAGCTAAAGTTTGGACATCGAAAACAAAGAAAAAAAAGCATTAGACAACTATAAGACAATGCACTGTGAATTATGGAGATAATGCATCAAACCCAAGTAAACCAAGACAAAGAAAATAGAAGAAAAGGAATGCAGTAATGGTTTTATATTGATGAAATTGGTTCTCCCTGTTACTATGGACAAACAATAAGACTCTTATCAGCCAGTTTATCCATTAATAAGTTTAAAGTTACCACGCAGTCACGATTCAAAAGTTGAGTCAACAAAAAGGAAACACCGGACTGAGTTTCCATAAAATTAGAAGTATAGAAAGGGCAAGAGAAGCCTCCTAAGTTTGATGCAATTAGGTTTTATCTTGAGGCAGAAATAGAGAAGATGCAAGGAAGGCAACCAGATGAAAAGCAGGACGAAAAACAAAAGTTCTATAGGTGGGTTTAATGGTGCTTTGCTTTCATATCCTATAAAAATGAAAACCAAATATTTCAGATTAATATCCTTGATATTTTAAAGTTGATTAGAACCATCATCTTTTTCCAGACTAACAATATATCAGAAAGTTTGGAAGTTACAAAAGACAACAACAGCCTTACTAGTTCCACCACTATGGTAAAAAGGCAAGCTTCTAGATTTTTCACATGAACTCAAAGAATGATACCAGCCACAAGCATCAACTACGTAACACATAACAACCATGCCATAACCATGCAGGTTTACACTTCCAGCATCCTTCACGCCATTATCCAAGAAAAACCAACTAGGCATTTTTTTCATAACATAATATGGATCATCTCAATTACTCAAGGTTAAGAGCATTCACTTGTCTTCCTTTAATAAGCTTAATTGGAGATAAAAAGAAATACACTGGCTGTATCATATAAGAATTTTTCTCCAGGAGTGAGAACGTTTCTGCCCATAGGAACAGTTTAAAACAAAAATTAGACGTAATGATAAACAATGTAAAAACTGCTTCAAGAAACAGATCTGTAGATGTTCATTGAACCTCTAACCTATTAAAACCAACCATAAGCAAATTAAAAGGGAATATAGAAAGAAGGAATTCAATTACCTTATGCTTTTCCATGCGACCACCAGATAAAGAATCCGTCACATAAGCTCTGTAAAGAAGCTTCAAGTCATCCATCTTTCTGTCACTATCGTACTCACCACCTAAGCCAGTCACAAATAATGCTAGTTAAAGGTTTTGGTTTTGGGATGCTCATACTTAATTATCATAAACATTAATCATAAATACAACATGGTAAAAAACAGGTTTACTCACCCAGTTTTAAACAAAGCCAGACAGAATTTCACCCAGGTGACTCAATTTTATTATATGCTCAAATATAAAAACATGCAGTATTATCGACAAGGTCGAATAGCCATGCATGAGATCAAAGGACCCAGGAGCATACCAACTAGTGAGACAGGCCCAAGCCCACGGGCAAAACGATCTGCATCCGGATGTCTACTCAAAGAGATAAGCAAATCATTGAATGCCAATATCTTGTCAAGCTCTTCCACAGCTTGCTTGACTCCCCCACTGAAAATCTTACGTCATTAGTTAAGCAAATGGCATCAAAAGGAAAATTTTAAATATTTATGGTAAGGACAGGATATTCATAATCAGAAGCTAATGCAGGAATATATGAACACTTTTAAGCATCAACCCTAAGGAAAACTTTCTGATGGAAAGGTAATAAGCTGCAATAGAGTCTAGGTATTGATAATCATACACAGTTCTTGTCCTAGACTTCAATATGTTGAGTGCAACAGAAATATTTTCCTCGACTAGCTTTCTTTGGTGCTCCATCAAGAGATCCTTAGCAAGCTACAAATAGTAGAAATATATTAAGAACGATTACATACCAATAACACCAATGCCAAAAATTGTGAAAAATGTACCTCATCAGAAAGTTTGCACTTAAGTTGTGCTTCTCTAAGGGAGACAAGAAGTTTCACGTCAACATCTGAAAATAAATATTTCAAACTACATTAACATTAAAGGTCTTATTTGGTAGGTTTTAGGAGACTGCACAAGAACATTAATCATACAACCACCTCAGATTCTAAAATGGTCAACCTAAGATACATTGCAGAAGGAACATCCATGTATTACCTCTTCCAACTGAAGTTAACTTGGAAGCATACAATTGCTTGGCATTGTCACGGATAGCAATCTCAAGCTGGAGACAAGAATAGTATATATGGTGACTAATTGTCAGGTTTTATGAAAATATATGATTTATCATCAGATTTTTCAAAAGTTAAAATGGCAGGGCTGTATTCATGATGCCAGAAATAAAGCAATAGAATAAGTTCATATTGGGAAGTATAACAAAATACCAGCATTGAAGTCTGGCAAAATAATGGGGGATGAGTACCTGTGCATCAGTGACCTTAAAAACGCGCTTCCAAGGCAAAAGAAAAGTTGACGCATCTCCAAAAACTAGAGTTGAGACATAAATCAGTTTCTGAAATGCCTGCAATGGAAAGACATTAACAAAGGTCAAGCTCCATAGGTTGGTTACATCCTCCTAAGTTCCTAATTCATAATTACAGATGCACATAATCACAAGTGACTAACCCGCCGCTGCTCTAAATCACCATCACGATCTCCAGTCTCAAGCCTTTGCCTAAAGATTCGCCTACCAATCTAGCAACCGATATCAAATAAACAATTTTGAAATATTCATTAAACACAGTATGCATAGAGGGAACAGCATTACCTCCATGTGCATGGAAGCTGCATCAGGGTCATCAATGCCCAACGCATTTTTGAAGCTGATTATGGTTTCAACTTCATCGCCTCTAAGATCTTCACTTCCAGACGGAAGGACAGATGATACAAACCTAAACAGAAAATAAAAGGGTAAAACTGAACTATGACAATCAAAGATTCAGAATCAAGCCTTGCAAGGACATCCTTTGTCCAAGTAAGATGAAAACTAATTAAATGACATCTAACTTACCGACAGTACAGATCACAAAGCTCCATGTTAAACGCTTCATCTTGCTTGCTCACTCCGTATCTGAATTATTTTACACAATGAAAAAGAGTTGAAGGATCATTCACGATGAAATTAATGAAAACAAAAGCATGAATCTTTTCAACTTAATAAAAAAATGGTAAGAATAAAAAAGACTTACTTTTTGGCAATATTTTCAATA
Source organism: Adansonia rubrostipa (assembly GCA_038381775.1). Lineage (NCBI taxonomy): Eukaryota > Viridiplantae > Streptophyta > Magnoliopsida > Malvales > Malvaceae > Adansonia > Adansonia rubrostipa. The sequence goes on from JBBYHM010000013.1 coordinate 1,851,962, forward strand.
TCTTCTCTGTTGATGGCCTCAGGGCTATCGCAGGCAGCTACATAATTATGCAAACTAACGGCCGCAACTTCCGGAACAGCGGCGTTCACCGCATAGACAGCAGCTCCACCAGCTGCGCCGAGAATGGCAGCTCCACCTAAAGCAGCATGCCGGTTGCCACCAAAGCGAAGGCCAAGGCCGTATCCGGCAGCTAGAGCTCCAGCGAGGATGACAGCAGAAGTGGCTAGTCTAACGGGCGGTGACAATTTCTCAACCACAGGTTGGATGCCAGTAAGCTCCTTAGGGCTTCCAAATATGTTGGAGGCGATAGGGGAGGTTGTCGTTTCCGACGAGGAGGTGGAGGGAGGGGATTGGTCATTGGTAGAGAGGGAGTTGCGGGGGAAGGAGACCCTGTAACGGCGTCGTGGCGTGGGGAGGGAATTAGGGGTGAAAGGGAAGAATAGAAGAGGGCGAGGTTGAGAGGAAGAAGGAGCGAGGAGATGAGAGGGATTCATAGGCTCCCTCGGCGGATTTAGGGTTGGAGTTGGAGGCAAAAGGGGGTCTAATAGGGTTTAACGAAATAGAGGAACAAGTGAGAAGCAGAGGATAGGGAGAAGAGAAAGATAAGAAGAGCAAGAGAGCTAGAGCATGCGACAAAACTTGAAGCCTTGTTTTCGGTCTTTGCCTTAGGCCTTGCCCTTAGAAATTTACTGAATTATTATTAGCACATTTAATTAAAATATATATACTTCGCATAAATACTTATAAGAATACTTAGTCTATATAATATTATTATAATAAATTAAATATATATATATATTTTTGGTACTGAAGCAAATAATAATTGTAACTTAAACTTTTTATTTGGATATTTTTATTTACTTACACGTTTAATAAAATAGGAAAGAATTATTAATAAATTTAATTCAATCAATTTTAACTTAGGGTGAAAACTCAATTAATTTATTTTTTATTCCAAAGTACATACTTTTTATCATTTTCTATCCAATTGCACAACAAAGAAATATATACAAATTCATTCACCAACTATTTGAATTTAGTTTAAATGATAATAGTTTCTTTCATATATATATATATATATGTTGAATATATCTAAGTATAAACTTAATAGTAAGTAAATATATTTTTTAATTAACAAAGCTAAATTCAAATTTTAATATAAAATTAAAAAAATAACAAGCAGCAGCAAATAGCAACGCTGATAAACCAAAGTAGACTGTGTACAAATCTCATATGCAGTAGTAACTTTTTCCCCTTTCAATATAATTAAATGGGAAATTAACACAAAAGGTCAGAAAAAAAAATAGTCTGGCAAAAGCGTATCGGTAACTGATTTCATTTATGGGAGTAATTAATTATTTTCAATTTCATCACGAATAAAATGCAAGCTAAACAATCCAACCACTTTACCATTGCCAAACCAAAAAATATATAAAAAATTAAAAATTAAAAACTATTTTATTTTATGTAGAGTAAAAGTAAAGAATGGCTTGCTGTAAACGACGCCGTTTTTTCGGTTTTCTGCCACAAAAACAAATAGAACACCATATCCGTCTTCCGTGTTCCGTCTTTGAGTTTCTCTGGACGCCAAACGCAGGCGAACTGGAAAAAAAAAAAAAAAAAAAAAACAATCCAATGGCCATCTCTTGTCTGAGACTACCGTTGGCTTCATGGCATATGAAAACTCGAAGGCCCCCTCTTTTGAAATTAACACCTTTTCGAATCCTTTTCAGTGCTCAGTCCTCTGTCCATGACAAGGAGCAGCCCCTCCCTCTCTCGTCTCGCAAGTGGGAACCTTTTCGCAAGAAAAAGGTCGTCATGCGGATCGGCTACGTTGGTACCGACTACAGAGGTCCATATTCAACCTTTCCTTATATATATATATATATAAACCTATCATTAGAATTTTTTTTTTGAATTTGTTTCCAGTTCTCCATTGCCAGCGCTTTTTTTTTTTTTTGTTTTTTGCAGGTCTTCAACTGCAGCGAGATGAACACCAGCTATCTAGTAAGCTGCTGCTACTTAATTTCTTATCTTTCCTTTTTCTTTCTCCTCATTTGGTTAGGATTTCCTGTTCCGGTATCCACTCTTACGACTAATTAAATCTGTGAATTTAATATATATATATATATATATATATATATATGCATATGATTAGGTGTTTCTTCAAACTCGCTATTAGAGCAGAGCAGAGCAGCATTTAAGATAAAAGCAAAGCAAACATGAAAGCATAGTTTCTCTTCTTTGGATAGTCGTAGAAGAGGGCCTTTTTTTTGGAATTTATCTTGCTAACTTTATTGCGGCTCTTTCTTTTTTTTTTTTTCATAATTGCATCACAAATTTTCACTGTTACTCTTGTTTAGGGGCTAGGACATACATTTCTGTTTTACCTTTTTTCTTCATAGCTAGTAGGGGGGGTGAACATGCTAAAGATTGCAATGATGTGATGTAGCCATTGAAAATGAACTGGAAACTGCTATTTTCAAGGCTGGAGGAATTCGTGATAGTAACTACGGTGATCTGCACAAAATTGCCTGGGCCAGAAGCAGCCGAACAGATAAAGGAGTAAGTTTCTTGTTATTATTTGTGCATGTACACCCTTTTATGTGCTCGATGTGAGGTTGCTGGTGCTAAAAGTTGTATTTTGAATGGATATTTAGGTTCACTCTTTGGCAACAATGATCTCCTTAAAAATGGAGATACCTGCAGATGCTTGGAAGGAGGACCTCAATGGCATTGCTCTGGCTAAATGCGTTAACTCTTATCTTCCTGAAAATATCAAAGTCTTCAGTATATTACCTTCACAAAGGTGAGATCTTCAGTCTATTGTCTGCTTCTTTTTATCATCAACTTTTTATTTTCTAGTGGAATAAAGTTCCTAATTTTCTAGTCATTTTAATTGGAGTTTGCTTCAGCGTTTTACATAAATATTTCATTTCTGACCCTCCCTTCTTTTCTGTGTTGTTGCCTTCTTTTAGAAGTTTTGATCCTAGAAGGGAATGTAATCTCCGGAAATATTCATACCTCCTACCAGCTGAAATCATTGGAATAAAGAGTTACTTTACTGAAGCTGAAACTAATTATCACATATCAGACTTCAACAGTATATTAAATTGTTTTGAGGTATCATGATATATTCTTTCTTTTTATCTTTTTGCTTCTTGCTGTCGTTGACTCCCATTTGCTCCTCTTATCAAGCCATACATTATTAATTGCTTCTTTTTTTTTTCCCCCCAAAGGAGAGCATTCTAAATGGATTCACCTGAAAAACTGCCATTCACTTAACTTTTTGTTTCTCTTACTTTTGCTTCATATTACAGAGGCATGTGTGTTTATTTTAGTTCGTTGTTCTTTTATGAATCCAATTTCTGGTGTGTTTTTTACATACAATTTTGGAGGATAATTTAAAGCTCATTAAGTCTACTGTTTCAGTTATGCTAGAAATTGCTTGCTCATCAATATTTGTATCTTGTGGATGCTTTTTAGGGTGAATACCCTTTCCATAATTTTACTCAAAGGTCAAAGTACAGAAGACGAACTCCTCCTAGGCAAACTGCTAGAAATGGTCGTATGCCGGTAAGAGCTAAATCTCGTGATGAGTCATCAACAGAGGAAAGTGACGTAGAAGAAGATTCCAGGGATGAAACAGCTACTGTAAATAATGAGGAAACATCCTGTGGTTTTGGTGAACCTCTGGTTGACTCTTGTCACAGTCAGAGCAATGGCTTGAAGGATCAAAGTTCCATGGTAGTTCTAGCAAGATGGCTATACGAACCTGATGAGACAGATAGAATTACAGCTTCCCACTTCAGAAAAATTTTTCGCTGTTCTTGTGGAAAGCTGGAGAATTCAATGGGATTTGATTACATTGAAATTTCCATATGGGGGGAGTCTTTCATGTTACATCAGGTATGTCTTTTGAAATTATTGAAGTGGAAAGTATCTGTATGTTGATATGTTCTATTTCCCATTTTTGTTGTTACTGCAGTAAGTTCTCCAGAAAGAAGTAATCTTATTTTGCTCAAGTGTTAAAAGCAGTAATTGCCACATATGGTTGCTTCATTTTTCTTGGAGAAGAAATTTAAATAAGAAGAGCTTAGGGTGGCATGCATTCCTTTGCTAGCTATTTGACAAAATTTATAACATTAAACACTGTATATTGTGCCAGATCCGCAAAATGGTTGGTACGGCCGTGGCTGTGAAGCGCAAATTGCTCCCAAGAGATATTCTAACATTATCACTGGCCAAGTTCTCACGAGTTGTCCTACCCCTTGCTCCATCTGAAGTGCTAATTTTGAGGGGGAACGCATTCATATTGAGAAAAATGCCTGGTAATATAACAAGACCTGAAATGCTGACAATGGTTGAATCAGAAGAAATCCTCAAGGCAGTTGACAAGTTCTACACGTCTGTAATGTTGCCTCAAGTTTCAAAATTTTTGGACCCTTCCAAATCTCCCTGGAAAGAATGGGTTGAAAATTTAGATGCTAACACAAGCATTCCCGATGCACAGTTGGATGAGGTCAGGAATGCTTGGAAGCTGTGGAAGGCAAAGTTACAGATTAATCTAACAACTTCTGCATCAGCAGTGGGCCAATGAAACAGTGTGAAATGTCGGGGAAGTTGTTTTTCGAAAAAGCTCCTGTTTTCCTGTTTCTAAGCTGACCAATGTTTCTGTCATTTATGCTTGAAAAAAATAGAAAGGAAAAAGAGCCTAGACAATTTTGATTTGCAGTTGCTAGCTTGTATTCAAGATGATGAGAATGGCCTTTCATAATTTGATTCTATGCCAGATCAAATGAATCCAGAATCCACAAAGTTTGGGGGTGTTGAAGTTAGAATTGTGGCTTTGTCTGAAGAATCACAAGGTTCACCAACGTTCTGCTAAGTTAGGAGAATGCATATCTTTTTTTTTTTGTTTTTTCCTATATTTTGACTTGCAAGGCTTAGAATATATGATTATTCTGTAGTCTTTAATATTACTCATAGCAATTGAAGCTGTGCAGCAGCAAATATTTATTATAGAGTGCTAAATTTTGGTGAAGAGTTTCCTTGACAACCCTTCGAATTTTCACCTCAATAATGTATTTATGTTCTCAACAGTTTGTTCAATGCTAAAAAAAAAAAAGCCAAGTTATGCGGTGCACCTATTAATTGGCTGGATTCTTTGTCGTTTCGATGAGAATGTACAAATATCTATGTACACAGACCCATGGGGTTGGTTGTTCAGGCTTCTGGATATATGAAACACAGCGAACAACCTCGCCTCGTCTAACCAATGATGAACTGTATTTTGTTTATACCGAGTTACCTAGCTCAAGGCAAGGCAAGGGGAAACAAGAAGGGGATCATGACCTGCACAATAATAATAATAATAAATTACAGATAAAAATTTCTCCTGCACATAAAAACAGACGCAAATCACATGTTTACAAAGTCTATATTGCAAGTCTTCAGTCTTTTGATTTCTCCGCCGAGTTGGAGATCATCAGATCAAATGTCATCATGTATCCTTTGGCGATGAAATGTTACAGAATAGCGACTGTCAATTGGCTTGGAAGGAAATGAGAGAAAGAGATAGAGCGGAAGAGAAGTAGAAAAACAGAGAAAAGAGAGGAATTTGATAATTTTTCATTCATAAGAATTCTCAGTGCAGGGTGTATGTATATATCATATACCAAGTATTGGGAATTTCAGAGTATCTGGTTTCCAGAATAATTCCATAACAATTTAACAGCTGTCCTATACAATTATTTATGTATTACCCAGCTCATGTAACAGTTATATACTTCCCAAGGGTATGACGCTTAGCTAAATAACTCTCGGCTTGTAATGTGTCAACTTCAGGATTGATCCTTATCAGCTCAATTTCTTTCTTTCCAGTAGCTGTCAGCTCCTGCTCCTGCTGCCTTGTCACCATATCAGTTCCTTTCAGCTCAATATCAGCTCCGGAAACTTCTTTTTCTGTTTCCCTCGATGTCCACCTTCGCTGCTAAATCCATTAGTCTTTTCTATGATAAAAAATTTTAATCGGACAATGATGTTTATCGGAAAAATCGACGATAATTCCAATATAGAAAAAATAAAAGAATAGGAGATGAGTAGTACAAGTAAAAACAAAAAATTTTCGCCCACAACACAATTTAGAAAATAAGTTGATGTGATGTCACTAACTTTATGAGAGCCTAAGTAGTAAATACAATCAAACTCAGCATTGAAATAAACTTTTCCTATAGTTTTTGTTTTTCTTGCCTTTTATTATTATTATTATTATTATTAGCGTTACAGGCAGGTAGGCAGGCATCACTGAAATTTTTAGTTTCATTGTTTCAAGCCGTTGCAATATGCTGATATATTTATATAAGGGAATCAAACAATGTCATCTTGTTAAAAATTGTTAAAATTTTTTTTAATGGCTTTTCTATTACCTTGCTTGCTTGTGATTGTAGCCTCTTAGGTTGGTATTAATAACAAGATTGCAGCCCAATTGTATAACTGATTAATGATCTATCAGTCAGCATGTCAGCTTGGAAGATTTATGCAATGTGGCCTAATTTTAAGGCGCATACGGATCAGCCTTGCTTCTGGGGAATGTCAAATTTTAGCTTCATTATTACACATACATAACTGAGAAAAGCTGAAAGTGAAATATTAGGTATAGCCATCGAAATCATTTAGATTCATGAAGAAAATACATGCTTATGTACCCCAACAAAAATAATACACAGTTAGATTAGACTTTAGAGCGGTTGGTAAATACACTACACATGTGATAATTAATGCTTTATTCAATTGGAGGAAGAAAAAAAAAAACTAAATTTTCTTATAATATATAATAAGCTATACATATATATATATATATATATATATATAATTGCATTTTCCCGTACATAATTTTGAGTGGCTCGCAAATTAATCCTGGCTTGCTGCTTTGCTCGGTCCATCAAAATCAACTTACGTAAGGCTTCGGTAAATAAAGAATGTGCCATACTAAATTTCTGTTGGTTTCAACTTGCAAATGTAAGTCCGATAATAAAACATAAATTAAAAACCTAAAATTAATTAATGAAAGGTACGAGCTAGATAGGAAATATGGATATTCATCTATTTTACCGTATTTATTAAGATATACGATAATAAATTAAATAATATTATTTATTAAAAAATATAATTATTTTTATTTTTAATATATTTTTAAATTTTATATTTATTTATTAATAAAATATTATCGTATAATTTATTAATAATGTATAATTTTATTTATTGAAAATATATAATACGCCAATAGATATGGGACTTGGAAGGGATAAGGGGGTGATAAAATGCTTTAAATTGGACCTCCGCGAAAATATAGGACTGTACAATTGCATGATTATGGCTTTACGTCATCCTGATGTCCTATTATTTATTAAAAAATATAATTATTTTTATTTTTAATATATTTTTAAATTTTATATTTATTTATTAATAAAATATTATCGTATAATTTATTAATAATGTATAATTTTATTTATTGAAAATATATAATACGCCAATAGATATGGGACTTGGAAGGGATAAGGTGGGTGATAAAATGCTGTAAATTGGACCTCCGCAAAAATATAGGACTGTACAATTGCATGATTATGGCTTTACGTCATCCTGATGCCCTGAAATGTCCAAAAAGAGTTGCTGATTAGATTTTCGACTCTATCGAGATAATTCTTTTCCTATGTTGTTAACCTTTTTCCATTTCTTTAATTTTTTTTTTCTGGGTGGCCAATTGAGGTGTGGGCCAAAGACAAATGGAGAAGGGACCCAACCTGCTTTCATTTTTTGCATCATCAATATTAGTAAGGATTCTAAATACCAGTAGACTGCCATTTTACAGCATGCTTGTCCTAAGCAACCAATTGCCTTTCTAAGACGGGATTATATTATTGTCGATAGATATGGCCCGTTGGTCCTTTCATTGAATATCTCAGATAATACATGTCAACAACATCAAATGGCGTGCAAAACTCCATTTAATCAAACTAATCAACTATATATATATATATATATATATTCCCTAATCATAATAAGATCCAAGAATTGATTAATTTGTCAAATATATCAGTTCCTAAGGAAGTTCGAGTCGTTACTACTTACTAGAACTATCAGCTATAAAATTTGCAAGGCTTTTTCCTGTATATATATGATTATACATTAGCTGCTGTAGTTTCTATTCATATCATCTTAGTGACTTGTAGAACTTTCGGGTACGAGCATAAAGGATTAAGGCCAGGAAGGTCCCAAGAAAACAAAGTAAACCCCATAAAATGAAGGTGTTTTTGTAGCATTCCATGCCAAAGCATTTCCCATCTGCATTTCCTTCCTTGCGGTAAATAACAGCTGCCAGGTAGCCAAACACCAAGGATCCAATTGGAATGTTCGACACCACAACGTTGTGATTCACCCCAAAGTTTTTTGTCCCAAACAATTCTGTAGTTAATGATATGGAAATGGAAGTGATTGCTCCCGTACTAACTCCTATAATGGCGGTGCTGATGTAAAGGGAGAGGTTGGTGTTGATGGTAAGTAAGAAGAAAGCTCCTCCTGTTGCGGCCATTAGTGCCACCATAAAGGCAGTTCTCGGTATCGTGTATTTTCTCCTGAAATTCCAAATCAATTTAAAGGCGTTTTAATACGCTCCTTCAATGCATCAACAGATTGCCTTCTTTTTTCTTTAAACACCCTACACATAAACTGAAGGTAAATAGATCCCACTTGTCCTTAAGATAACTATGCGATGTGAAAGTGAACTAGTAATGATACCTCGCAAAAAAAAAAAAAAAAAAAAAAAAGCTATTATCAACTCACCTTGCTAAAAAGTAATCCATAAGAGATGGTAAGAGCCGGCCAAAGAAACCAAATGAAGAAGATAATGAAACAAGTGCAGAAGCTGAACGTCCGCGAGATTCAGCTATCTGTCCCAAGTTGTTGAAGAACACCAGGCCAAGTGTAACACAGAAAAGATAAACAAAGAAATACAACCAAAAGTTCAATCTCCTTAGCATCAGCTTCACACCGATCTCCTCTATCACACGTATCTCATTGGTTTCACTTATGTTATCATCAATTTTACTAGAACTTAACTCAAAAGTTTTGTTTAGGTTCTCTCTTCTTTCGCTTATGTGATCTTTCTCTTTCACCCCCCTCTCTATTTTCCCCGTAGAAGCATTAATCTCCTCTATATAAACTTTTTCCTCTCTATCCAATCTTGCTACAATCAGTTGCCTCATTTTTTGTCCTAGAGGAATTAGGAGCGGTGCTAATAGCAACGCTATCATTCCAACTGTTCTAGTAAACGTTGATAACCATCTGCTTGATGCTGATCCTAAACTGCCCATGACAGCAAAGACTCCTGTGGCTGTTGTTATAACAAGAATCAACATGAAAGCGGCTTCGGCCCTCTTGCTTTTTCCCACATGAATAACTCTAGCTACTGGTGCAGTTATAACACTAATTAAGAAGGGTAAGACAGAGCTAAGAAAAAGATAGGCTCTTGCTCTCTTCATGGGTGAAGAAGGGAAGACAACATCCACAATATCTGTATAGATTTTAGCACTCAATCCTAGGTAGCTACTTGTCAATCCTGTTGCCAGTTGACGGTCCAGGGGGAAGTTTCTAATGGTAACTAGGTAACAAACGGTGTTGATCCAGCAAATGCTATTTCCTGCCAGAATACTGAGGAAGAAAATGAAAACATATGACAAGTTGGAGATACAGCCTATGAGGAAGAGAAATTGCACTCCATAACCGATCAACCCGAGAGCTGAACCAAGGATGAGGACCAGCCACATGGGCAAGTACTTGGCAGCAATGCCTGAAATCCACCCAAATACCTTACCGGCATCAGAGGCGAAGGCTAGATTGTTGAGCTGAATTTGTGAAATGGAGAGGAGATGCTTGAGTTGGGATGAGTAAGCAGGGAAATTGGAGTTAGTTCCATTTATGGACTGAAGCCAAATGATTCCAACTAGGCTAAGCCATTGAAGAACAGTTCGCTCCATGCCCAAAGCCAAAAGAGGTGTAATGTAAAACAGAAAAATGACAATTGTGTGTCAGTGTTGCTGTGCTGGTGGCATATTTAAAGGTCGTGTGAATGGGATCGGTAGAGAGATGGGTGGAATCAGTAAGCCGGCGATATGGAGAATTAATGACACGAGGACCTGACTTCTGCACCAAAATTTAAGTTTGGTTTGGCATCGCTGCCACCCCTCTTACAATTCATTAATGAAATTTGATTTCTACTGGTCTTTGCGAGAGAGAAGGTTAAACATCAGTGCTTAGATAGACATATATATATATATATATGTATGTTAATGTTCAATGATTGATGTAGTCTCCGAGATATTAGACCTCAAACACATTAAAAAAATGACGTTTCATTTCTTCCAGTGAGTGTATAAATTAAAAGTATGATCCTTACTAATAATAATGAAATATAAAATTTAATCGAGTCATTATTCATTAGGAGTTGATTGAAGCACTCTGCGATCTTTATTAATTACAAGTTTTATTTAAGGAAGTTAAAACTTTTTTTTTAAACCCAAGTTCAATTAATTCCGAGCTTTGGGTGAATGAGATTATACATTTAACAAAGAGTTGAGATACACTGCATGCACTAAGAGAGGCAAATAGTTAATCTGGAAATATTTAAAATTAATATGGTATCTAATTCTGATTATATATATATATATATATACATTTATATATTTTCAGAAATAATGGCATACACAGTAAGGGACAAACCGTACACAACCTAACTATAAAACAAGCAAAACCGGACCCCAATGGTCTAAAGTGATACAGAAAATTACTGGACAGAGTTATCAATGGAGGGGAGCCAGACTCCTTCAATTCTTTAGTTGGTAGAAGCTGATACGTTCTTGTTAACGTTGGTTCTCCTAATTTGCTTCCTAGGTTCATCAATTTCATTGATGGCCTCAAATTCATGGATAGATTTGACCCTATACTTATGTATAGGATTATTTTGAACCATCCAAACCAAACCAAAACAAAACAAAACAAACCAACCAAACCAAACCAAACAGTAATATTGGTTAGGTCCACTTCCGGTAGAAAATCTATTTAGCTAACCTTTAAACCAAGGATAGGAGAGGATATAATTAGATGTGAGCATGCCCAGGAAACAATCGCAATCATGTCATTAACAGCTCAGCTGGATGTTTCCTGCTTTTCTTGGAAGAATATCTTAGTCCTACTACTGATACTGAGGCCAGCGCTGCTGAAACATGCAACGCAGGACAGCAGCAATGTTTTGTGTTCAAGCCTCAGCCTCAAGTCATCACCTCCTAAACCATGCGCAACCTTACTAATAAATTTGGACTTTGGAGTGACTAATTTGCGCTTTGCAAATACTATTGTACATATTCCCTATTCGTTGAAACTACGCTGTAGTTTTTTCATCTCCAGAAAACTATAATGAAGTTGACCGTCTCTTACTTTTGAGGCAAGGATTGTCCCAGGGGGTTTCACTTTTATATATATATATAATGTTTGCAGCCCTTCGCAGCAACTTTTTGGCTAGGACACAACCAAAACCAAATTAGTAACAAGTAACCTCTCTCTTAGTCTCCTATCAGGAGGTCTCAAGTTGAAATAAAAAGCCAGACCGCAAGGCAAAATATGCATCAAGGAGTTTCCAATGTATTCCACGCTGTTTGTTTTGTTGCTTCATTTGTGTAATCGCTAAAGGAATTCCTAAATCTCAATTGCTTACTCTAATCCTAATCCTAATCCTAATCGTAATACGGGACTTGCTTTACTAAATTAACTTTACTTTTAGGTTTTTAAATTTTTATTGTTAAAAGTGATATTATGGCCAATTGTAAGGTATGGGATAGCAGAGGAAGGCCAATTAGGAATGATCAGGAATAGTCTGTTTTTTTAATTGATACAATGATTTTCTTTTAATTTGGGTCGAGTTAAGGTCAAATGAACCATGACCTCTGGTTAATTAAACTAAAAATAAATTACCAGACACATTATAATAAATATATAATATGATATTAGATCAAACTGTTAAGTTCTCAATCGATGGAGAGTCAAAATAATTTTATTTATATTGGTAAAAATATTCACGTAAACATTATTACTTAAAAAAAAAAAAAAAGTAAAAACCAATCCCCGATTACCTACAAAACCTTTGTTTTCCAGGATCTGCTTTCCGCTCAAGCAAAAGACGAGAGCTAGAGGACTTATTGAAGTCTTTGAGTTGGGCCCCCCAATGAAGATTAAATCTTAACGTCTGCGCAAGAAAAATTGACTGCAACCAGCCGAAGTTCATGGCAAGTAACGGCGAAAGCTCTTCGGCTACGCTCCAATCGGCGACCGATAAGCCGGTGGTTGTTAGGGTTAAGCGCAAAGTCTCTCAGTCTCCTCTAGATGCTTTCTGTCTGTTATTTCTTGTCACTCTCTCTTTATCTTTTCCCTTTTTTTTTTTATGTTTTCTTTTGATGCCAACATAAATTAAAATCCAATTTTGAAACTTTAAGGAATATTTGTGTTGTGTGTTGCAGGGCTGGAAATCAATGAGAGACCTTTGAAGCGCCCCTTTTCTGATTTTCAGAGGCTATCGATATCCGAATCGTCCCAAAAAGGTCTTTTTTTTTTTTTTTTGCCTTTGAAATTTAGGATATACTGTTGTAGCTTACTTTCAATTAAATTCAAGCGTCATTCTTAATTTGCATGCTCCATAATTGTGAAATTTCTAAAACTTGACCCAATGGTGTTGTTCTGTATTAGAGGAGTTGAAGAGTACGAAAGTATTTGTGCAGCATGTCGATACAGTTATAAGCTCTCAGACCACAGTTGATATTGTGCAGTCTTTTATAGTAAGTGATGATCAATATGTTTGTAATATTTGTTACTATTTTATCTTTATCCTTAGCTTATGTTAGAGTGTGCTTCTTGAAGGTAATTTATCCAGCCTGTTAGCCATTCTCATGTCAGCATTTTTATTAATTTCTAGCCATGCACTGCTGCATAGCACATGCCACGAAGCTCTAATTATTGGTTTCTTTGACAGCTGAATTCTGCTGATGCTACTAATGGTAATGCAAAGAGCCAGGAAGGAAGGCACCCTCAGAAAGCGAATTATGTAATCTCTCTTTCTATTTCATTTCAAGCAACACAGTCGTGGTTGCTTCTTGGATCTGCTGGTGACTCTTATCTCTCCTTTATGTATTCCCTAATATTTTGCCATTTTGATTTTAATGCCTGCAGCGTCAAGAGCAGCTATTTAAATCCATCCAAAAACAAGAGGTAGTTTAATGTCTGGCACTTCCCTTTTAATATCTGCAATAATATCCTTTTTCTTCTTGCAACCACAATCATTGTTATAGATCCTTTCTATATCCTTGTTCTTATTTATCATGGATCTTGGAGAATACTTCTTGAGTGGTTCATCTAATGGCTTTCATCCGTTCACTTTTGTTCTGATTTTGTGTACCTGATGGCAATTATTACTTTGGCTGCATTTCAATTTCCTGTTAAAACCTAGATTTATGAAGTGTGTCAAAGTATGGTATAATGCCTACTTGAAACTCCACTCCTTTATTTGTTTCTCTATCATCTTATCTTGGTTGAAATTACTGTTATCATTAAATAATTATTTATACAGATAATAGAATATCAATTGAGCACATGTACTGGTGTATGTGGAATGTTTCACATTGAGTAACAAACTTAGGTAAGTGGAAAAGAAGCTGCTGTTTTGGCTATGTCTTATTTTCATATTTTCTAATATGAAAGTTGCAAAGGCTTAACCTATTTATATTTTTAGAAGAGAGAGAGATAAAAGAAAAGGGGTGTGGGGTGGTTTCATGTTATGTAGTAGTTCTACCATCTTTGCCTTCAGAAACTATTGGATTGATGCAATAACCTAGAGTGATTAAATTATGGTACAATAGGGTTAAATGGCAGAAGTACCTTGCTGTTTCTTCAGAAAGCTCATGGCTTCTTTGGCATAGAAGATGGGAAATGCATGCTTTTCATGAGACCAAAATAAAAATTTGACAAGTAACGTTGCTAGGAAAGACCATGCTGCTCAAGTTTGCTTAGGCTTTTCCTTATAGAAACTTGTTCATATTATTGTTTTAGTCCAAACTCTGGAGAATCTGAACAATCTTCGGAAGGCAATTTAACATTGGAGCTAAGCAGCTTACTGCTTTTTTTGGATCCTAAATTTGTTGCTAAGACACCAGCTATCTTGTGATGTAGAAACAAGGGATCAAAGGTCTACAGGCTAGCGTTCTAGTAGTTAATCTGTTTCCTTTTACTTCTAGTTTCATATTTTTATGGAGTGTTTTCTTTAGGCAGTTGCAAAAAATGCTCGTTTTGAACAAATATGGAGGAGTAGAGGGAAAAAAGAGGCAGTTGATGAAATGTGCCATTTCTATGATGTTATTCGTGTTGATGTTGAGGAAAAGCCCAATAGCACTCAAGTTAAGGAGTAAGTTTGTTAAAATTCATTGACTTATATGTTTAAGAATTATTGTTAAAACTAAATCGCCTTGATTTTACTGCAGAGAGATATCCTTGGACGATCACAAGCTTTTATCTAGTTATTTGCCTCTATTGAGAGAGTTTATCCCTACAGCTGCTGCTGAAGTTGAATCTGATATGCGAGCTTACATGTTTGAAAAAGGTTGTGATTTGTAAATTTCTTTCTAAAGCACTGCTATTTACTGCAATATATTTGACCTTTCAGCTGCTATTATTTTCTGCTTTGAAGTCTTTTTAATCTTTCACGATGGAATGAATTCATATATGGTTTTTACACAGCCAATTTCACTGGCTTTCTGTTGAAATGCTCTTTCACTAGAGAATTATCATTATTTTGTCTTCTTTAGTACATCAGTGTGGCTTATATTTGGTTTTTGTTCTTGAGACTGTCCGACATGTTATTTCCTTTTCTATTTGATTTGCAGATGAATATGTGTATGACTACTACACTGCAAAGGATGACATGGATGTAGATGAGGATATGGCTTCAAATCCATTCCCACTGTAAGAATTGCATAATCTGTTCTTTCATCTCTCTTTCTCTCTCTCTCTTTGAAACTGATGCATGATCTTGTTTCAGTGTGCAGGTGGATGATGAGGATTTGTATGGTGTGCCAGATGAGTCAGAGTATGATAGTGAAGATTCAAATGGTAATCTAAGAGTCTAATTTCTGTCACTGAATTTTGGGGATGCTTTTGTATGACTTTTTTCTTCTTTTTTTGTGTTTGCAGCTGAAGATAACCCAAGAAATGATTATCCTGATGAAATATCTGAAGAGGAAGAGGAGGAAGAAGATGACGATGAGGATGAGGAATTGGAGAGTAAAGCCTCTGATCAATTAGAAGAGGGAAGTAACAAGTCTTCTGAAGTTGGGAACGTGAGATACCATGATGAAGACCTTTTATATGAAGATGATACTTATTATGCTTTCTATGATGATGCTGATCATCTTGATCATGGTAATAGCGATGATGACACTGAAGGTGAAGATTGGAGATGGTCTTACAGATGAAATATGGACATATTTGGCAAGTAGATCGAGTTGTTTGGAGATCATGTTAGGTCACAGATAATTTTGTTTTATATAACTCTGGTTACAATTAAATCCAAATGGATTCAGTGTTGCAAAAACCTCACCTTTGAGGACTTGTAAGGTCACGGTTATTGCTAGGGTCATAGTTCTGGTGTTTGGTTTTGGGTCATTGCCAAGGGATCAGAGTTGGATATACCCCACTGAAATCTTATATTTTCATTTTGTAGTATTAAGTAATTATAATAATGCCATTTTAAGTGGAGGTGCAAAATGAACTCGAATTTGAAAACCAGTTTGAAAAAATCCGAGTCCGAATCCGAATCAAACTCGATTTGATCAAAAAATTAACTGCCCAAACCCAAGAAAATCCAAACTCGAAATAACTTGAACCAAAAAAGACTCGCACCCAAAAAAATCTGAACTCGAGCTCGACCCAAATCTGAACCCGAATTTAATACTAAAAATAAATATGAAGAAATTATAATTATATAATTTTTAACAAATTAAAAACTTTAATTATGAATTTTATTTTAATATTTTTTTAATAATTTAATTGAATATTAAAAACTTAATTTATATTTTAAATATGATTAAATTTATTTATAGGTTGGGCGGGGTCACGGTCTAAATTTTTTAAAATCTTAAGTCCAGGCCCTTATTTAACATGCTCGACCTGCCTATTAAAGTTATAATTATTGTTTATTACATTAAAGAATATTTTTTATTAATATTATATATTTTTATAATTAGATTTAAATAAAATATATTAATTTAAAATTACTGTTCTGAGCAAGGTTGGGTGTAAAAATATGATAACTTGAGCCCAGGTCTAATTGAGCCAGTTGGATAGTTCGACCCTTGAACAAGTCTATATATAATAACATATTAATTTATCAAAAAATAAATCATATCATTAGGTTTGAAAACATTATCAATAAAGTATATTATCTATGTATTACATTTTTTTTTAATTTTATTAGTTAAACTCATTAAATATTGAGAGTTAGTGTATGTTAGTAGTAAAATTTTAAATACTTCTTTGAATATTATTATTATTATTATTATTATTATTAGAATCTGATAATCGTATAACAAAGTAATAAGATAAATTAAAAATATAAAAGCCATAACAGATAATGCTATATCAAATATAAACTAAATATTAAATATTAATACCATATATAATTTAATTGAATATTAAAATTTTAATGTATATTTTATATATGATTAAACTTACTCGTGGGTCAGACTGAGTTGCGACCTATATTTTTTTAAAGTCCCAAGCCTAGACTCTTATTTAACGTGCTCAGACCTGCCTATTTAAGCCAGAATTACTATTTATCATATTAAAAAATATTTTTTATTAATATTTATATATTTTAAAGTTAAATTTAAATAAAATATGTATTATTTTAATTTAAAATCATTGTTATGACTAAGTCGAGCTAATTTAAGACAAAAACATAAGAACTCAAGCCCAAGTCCAATTGGGTCAGATGGCTAGCCTGACCCTTAAGCAGATCTATATATGATAAAATAATAATTTATCAAAAAGTAAATCATATCGTGAGCTTTGAAAACATTGTCGACAAAGTATATTATTGATTTATCATTTTTCTAATTTAATTAGTTAAACTTATTAACTATTAAGAGTTTATATATGTTAGTTGTAAAATTTTAAATACTTCTTTAAATATTATTATTATTATTATTATTTCCGGTAAGGATAATTAGAGTCTGATAAGAGTATAACAAAATAATAAGATAAATTAAAAAAATATGAAAGCCATAATAGATAATACCATATAAAAAATGAATCAAAT
>JBBYHM010000013.1:1886563-1903464 GCA_038381775.1 Adansonia rubrostipa
ATATATATATATATATTGTTGCTGATTTATGCACTTATATTTCTGTACTTTGACCCTCGTTGTTTGTACTGTCTGCAGTTCGGTTCTCGGTGGTGCAGCAGATGGCAATCTAGATTCATTTGTCTCTAGGAAGTCAATGACCCTGATATTCAAGGAGGTTTTAAGAAAGCTAGTTCATTTTATTCTAGATTCCTCTTTCAGTTCTGTTAAGCAGGCAGGTGCTTTGTTTTCTTCTGAAGAGAATTGCCTTGGATTGGACAGTAAGAATCCTGCATATGTGGCTGACATGGCTCGTTTTGCTCTTGAAATATTTGAGGGTAGTTTCTTTTGCTTAAGGGCACTTGATGAGGAAAACGAGTTGGTTTCAAGTATTTCAGCTGCTGTGTTTATTATTGACTGGGAGTATAGGATGACACAAGCGGTAGGGGATGCTCTTGATGATGAATCTAGGAAAAAGATTAAGGCACGCATGGATATTTGTGAATCAGGACATGATTATCAATCCAAGATACGCAATTTGTGGAAAAGCTTCGGCACTGATGTGAGAAAAGGAATAAGGACTATCTTGATTAGCACAATTAGATTTGCCATCTTCAGTGAAGATAAACTAGACAACAATAAATTTGTGTCTTTGTGCTGCGTGATGATTGTAGATGTGCTTGAGCATCTTTGTCAGGACCAGCGTGAGGAACATACTCTGTTAGATCATCTTCTAAGCAAGGGTAATATGTGGCCTTGGTGGATGATACCTGACTTTAATTCCATGGAAGGACCAGCTAAATCAGACACTGAAAGATCCTATGCAAGTGTGAGTGCTATTATGTTCGTAATTGTTCTTGCTGGCATTGTTCTTCTCTATGCAAGTGCGGCATACATACACACGCACGCCCACACACACACAGATATATATACATAGATACGTATATAATATACATATATATATATATATACATATAATCATATATTTATATATGTGTTTATATAGATACACACACACACACACAGATACATATGGTTTGTCTGTATTTGTGTGTATATAAGACACACACACATACATGCATAGACACATGTTAAGATGTCATTAGTTGCCCCTGTTATGATTCAAGCATCTCTTTCAAATATATGGTAACAATTTAACTGTACTAATACGGTTTGAAAGTGCCTTGCTGTTATTTTTTGATGCCTTTTTGTTCGTTCTACTGCCTTAAGTACTCTATAGAACACTAGTACGCTGCTTTAAGTGAAACTATAGTGAATTACACATATAAGTATTTCATAAGCATATCATTGATGTTTAATGGGTGCTCAGTTTGTATGAGTGTTTTACTGAACTTATTTTTGCTTTTTCTTTTATTGCTTTTTTCAAAATAAAAAATTTTATACAATTTGCTAATTCTTAAAGTATCTGCAGTTTTCACAATGAGGTTGAACTCAGGGACTAACAATTGCAAGTGTATGTTGGATGCAGGCATACGGAAACTACAAGTTTATTTCCCTAATTGATAAACTTATTTATAAACTTGGGTTTCATAAAGTCATTGTTTGTGATGACTTGGACACTTTGCCATCACCGACCAAGGATTCACTAAATACTAAGGTTACTTCTCGAGCTTGGATTGCTGCAGAAATACTATGCACGTGGAAATGGTCAGATGGAAGTGCTGCAACCTCTTTCTTACCTCTACTGGTCTCATTTGCCAAGAGCAGAGATTATTCTTCCTATGGAAGCTTGTTGGATTCCATTTTCAGTATTTTATTTGATGGTGCTCTTATTCATGGTGAAAACTATTCACAGAGTTCACTTCATTCGTGGCCTAATTTAGGTGAAGATCTGGAGGATATACAAGAGCCCTTTTTGAGAGCTCTTGTATCTTTCCTTTTAACTTTGTTAAAAGAAAATATTTGGGGAACAGAAAAGGCCATGGTTCTGTTTCAGCGTCTTGTAGATAAACTCTTTGTAGGTGAAGCAGTAAACTCAAATTGTTTGAGGATACTTCCTCCAATTTTATGTGTTCTTGTACCAATTTTATGTCAAAGAGGTATCAGATCTTGTGGATCTACTAATACAGATAGTAAACCTGATCCACATTATGAAAATCAGATGCAGGATACTATCAAAAGCTGGCTCCAGAGGATTCTATTATTCCCACCTTTGGTCAGATGGCAAACTGGACAGGGTATGCATCCTTTTTTTTATAATTTATATCTGAAAGTTAATTTTTTGGTGTAAGACCAATTGCTCTTGGGTCAAAATGGTATCTGAATACTATCTTTTGTCCCTTTGGTGCATGCGACTTGCAACTTATATAAGAATTTGTTTCTATTGAATTGGTCTTCATCATTTTTATTTGGCTGCACGTGCTTGTCAGTGGACCTCATTCACTCCCTATATATATACACACACAGACACAGACACACACTCCTTTGCATGATTTGATTGAAATATGTTGTTTCTACTTAAGTTGTGGTAATGGTTCTCTATCCTTTCTCACCTTTTCTTTTCCTTTTTTTTT
Source organism: Adansonia rubrostipa (assembly GCA_038381775.1). Taxonomy (NCBI): domain Eukaryota; kingdom Viridiplantae; phylum Streptophyta; class Magnoliopsida; order Malvales; family Malvaceae; genus Adansonia; species Adansonia rubrostipa. The sequence continues at coordinate 1,889,077 of JBBYHM010000013.1, forward strand.
TTTTTGGGGGGGGGGGGGGGGTTTGGTGCAATAGATATGGAAGAATGGTTCCACTTGGTCTTCTCCTGTTATCCTTTAAGGACTATGGGTGTTGCTGAAATAATGAAACCGGATAGAAACATTGGCCATGAGGAGATAGTTCTCTTATTGAATTTATTTCGGAAGCAGAGACATGAAAATAGTGGATCAATTACGGCTAATCAGTTGCCAGTGGTGCAAATGTTGCTATCAAAGCTAATAGTTATTTCTGTTGGTTATTGCTGGAGAGAATTTGATGAAGAAGATTGGGATTTTCTATTTTTCTGCCTAAGAGGCTGGATTGAATCAGCAGTTTTGATGATGGAGGAAGTTGCTGAAAATGTGAATGATGTAGTAACTGAACACGCTTCTTCTGATAACTTGGATATTATTTGTAAAAAACTTGAAGAAAGTGTGTTGGTTTCTGACCTTTCTCTTATAAATATCAGCAAAAATTCCCTCATCTCATTTTCTTTTCTTTGTGGGCTTTTGGAACTCCAACCAAAAGGAGACACAGATAATTTAAACCCCTTGAGAACAGAAAGATGGGATCCTATTAAAAACCAGATTCTAGATAGCATTCTCCGCTTATTCTTTTCCACTGGCATTGCTGAGGCCATCGCTGGTTCTTTTTCTTTTGAGGCTGCATCTATTATATCAACTTCTCGATTTTATCATCAGTCTTTCTGGGAATTGGTTGCATCAAGTGTCCTCAAATCTCCTCCACATACTATAGATGAAGCAGTCAAATCAGTCAAACTCTGGGGACTAAGCAAAGGGCCTATTTCCTCTTTGTATGCTATCCTCTTTTCGTCCAGACCAATACCATCTTTGCAGCTTGCTGCCTATGCCGTTCTGTCAACGAAACCTGTTTCTAAGTTGGCTATCTTTGGTGAAGAAATTGCACCGTGCTTGGATGTTGATTCAAATGCCTACCAGGAGTCATGTCATCTTGATCTTTCATCAGAAGAGAATATCCACTTGACAAAAGAATTATCTTACATGATTGAGAAATTACCTTACGATGTTCTTGATATGGATTTAGTGGCAGAGCAGCGGGTATACTTCCTTTACGTACAAAAATTTGATGAAATTATTTTCCATTTGGTATAATGACACATTCTTCATATTTGCAGGTGCATCTATTCCTTGCTTGGTCTTTGTTGTTATCCCATTTGTCGTCTTTACCTTCATTATCATATCCGAGGGAGAAATTGGTACAATATATTCAAAATTCTGCTAATTCAATGATACTAGATTGCCTTTTCCAGCATCTGCTTTCCGACTTATCATCAATGCATGGTCTAAAGAAGAAAGATGGGGAGCTTCCTAAAGTTTTATCAGAGGCTGCAACTGCAGCGACACGTTCCATCACAACAGGGTCATTATTGTTTTCTGTGGAATCACTTTGGCCTATTGAACCTGAGAAAATGGCTGCATTTGCTGGAGCAATATATGGCCTTATGCTACAGCTGCTACCTGCTTACGTGTGGGGATGGTTTAGTGATTTACGTGATCGTTCTACTTCATCATTAATCGAAGCCTTTACTAGAACATGGTGCAGTCCTGCTCTGGTTGCAAACGAGCTGTCCCTGGTGTGTATCTTCAACTAAAATGTCTCTATTTCTAATGACCAAAGTACATTGTTTACAAATTTAGCATGCTTCTTCAGCGCTTATTGAATTTCAAGTCTCTTTGTGAATTATTTGGACAATGAGTGATGTAGGTATTACTAGATAAATTATGCTCAATTGAAAAATGCATGCTTTAGCTTCCTTCTACTTTAACAAGATGGAAAATGACTTGTAGGCAACCACTTAACAGTAAGGAATTGAAGTTTATTGTTTCCTGACCAACTTGCTCTCTAAAGCACTTTTATTTGAATTTTTGGAATACTTGAAGAGGAAGAGATGGAAAAGATAATTGATCAGGTTCAACTCTGTACTTAATTTCAGAGTTTTGACTAGTTTGTTCTGCTATGCAGATAAAGACGGCAAGTTTTGCCGATGAGAACTTTTCAGTAAGTGTAAGCAAATCAGCAAATGAGGTTGTTGCTACCTATACAAAGGATGAGACAGGAATGGATCTAATTATTCGTCTTCCTCCATCTTACCCATTACGGCCTGTCGATGTTGATTGTATGAGGAGCCTAGGGATTAGTGAAGTGAAGCAGAGGAAGTGGTTAATGTCTATGATGTTGTTTGTTCGTAATCAGGTGCTAACTACAAGCTAATATTTAATTTGCATTCTGTTTCATCTTTAGTTCTTTTTTTTTTTTCTTCCCAATTTTATGAGATGCAATTTATTTGTGATCCAGAATGGAGCTTTAGCTGAAGCCATACGAGTATGGAAGCACAATTTTGACAAGGAATTTGAAGGTGTTGAGGAGTGCCCTATATGTTACAGTGTTATCCACACTGTGAACCACAGCCTTCCTCGTCTTGCTTGCAAGACCTGCAAACACAAATTCCATGCAGCGTGCCTCTACAAGTGGTTCTCAACGTCTCACAAATCTTCATGCCCTTTATGCCAGTCTCCATTTTATCCTTGAAATCAATTTTGAGTTACGGTTTTTCTTGGTACTTTTGCTTCTCTGATACGTGACTGACTGCATTTGCGCAAAGAAGTGAATATGCTCGCAGCATAGGAACTTAGATCATATGATCTGGTATGCAGACATGAATATTGGGGATGTTGGTTCAGACCTGAGTTTCAGGTTGTACATGTTATGACAGGCAAGCTCTCTCTTTCTCTCTCTCTCTCTCTCTCTCTCTCAGAGGTGCACACACGCATGGATGCATGGGGGATATTTCCCCAAGATGGGCCTAATCAATTCGAGTGATGAGCTTTTTTGTAGAATGTTGCTACTCCGTATAGCTTTTGTTGCAATGTGCTCTCAGTAACGAGGCTTTTTTTTTGTTTTTTTTAATTGTGTTTCATTCTCTGTTATGTTTTCATTTGTACATTCTAATGACTTAATTGCGTTTCACTGACAGGTTTCTTACGTTTGCCGAATCAAGCTGCTACTGTCGTCGGGTATTTTGCTGATTTTCACCTAATATAAAGTTGATTAGGAGACCCGAACTTATCATATATAATGAGGATTTATTGTCTCCAAACTTTAACTGCTATAAATGATAAATAGAAAGTAGGAAGTCGGGAAGATTTTGATATGGGATATGATCTTTGTTTTTTTTTTTTTAAAAAAAAAGAAAAAGGAAACGATTAATATAGTGTTGTACATCTGTTCATAATTTAAAATACCTCTTCCAACTACTGTCTTTGTAGACTGGTGGCTTAAGCAATACGATTCAATCTTATGCACTTTGCCCTTCAGTCTTAACCATTTTGAGCTTGGCAATGGCAAAGCAGTTGGTATCATTTTTTTTTTTTTTTTGTAGCACGAGGTCGAGGAGGTAAGACCCTTAAAATCATAATTGACTGAATGACCAGAAAGCTAGTTCTTATTTAAGATATATAGCCCGGTAAGAATCACATGGTTTATGGTAGCCATTGGAAAGAAAATTGACACAAATTTCCTTTAGACTGAAGTAATGACTACACGAGTCAACTACATTATGGCACATTGTTTCATGGATACGGATCCCATGTTTGAGTGAATAAATTGACGGCCACAGCTAAATGTTTCACCAGATACAGCAAGCAGAAATATAAAATTTGATTAAAAAAAATTGAAAAGTAAGAGGAGGCACCATGTGTGAACCATCAACTTTATCAATATTGTGGAGGAGATTCATTTTTCTATATCAGTTATGATTTATCCCATCAAAGGAGCTAGCCATATGATTTCTGCGTCATTTCCATTGGATAACTAGTAGTACACTTTTTCCCAGCTTTCCCTTGAGTCTCAGATTGAGAATGCCTCCCCTTCGTAGTTCGTTACCAGCTTTTCCGGCAATGGGGTACGCCCATGTAAATATATCCAAACTCTAAAGCCCAATAAGTATGGCTTCACTACCAAAGCAAGAAAACAGTAAAAGCCCAATATACAAACTAACAGAACAAGAGAAACAGCCCACCCGAACTTTTTTGTTGTTATGAATGGTTATGAACTAACTAAGACTAACACATTTCTTTATTTTACAGCTACGGGATAGATACACTTACAGCTGCAGGCTCTCAATAAAAGCTCAATAAAATAAAACCTGTCTAGACTAGGGCTTCCTGCTGCACCAGCCCAATCCCCAAACACTTTAAAAACTCTCAACCCGTCGCAGCTCCACTCCTTTCCTTCTTTACAGATTTTAAGTTTACAGCTTGTCAGTTATCACCCTCTTTGCGTTTAGTACGTAACATTAGGGCAAAACCAGCGAAAATGCTAACTGGGGATATACCTCCAAATCAAACTATTTACATCAAGAACCTCAATGAAAAGATCAAAAAAGAAGGTACTACCATTCGCTTAATCTCTCTCTCTCTCTCTCTCTCTCTCTCTCTCTCTTTGTGTTTGATTGCTGAGAAAACGAGGGAACTAAGACAAACCAGAAAGCTCTACTTTTCTCTCAACTGAACCTTCCCTCAAGGCTGAGAAAACGAGGGAACTAAGACAAACCAGAAAGCTCTACTTGTCTCTCAACTGAACCTTTCCCCAAGTACTTGTATTTGCTAGATGGAAAATCACAGGTTCTTTTTAGGGGTATAACATAAAAAAAAAGTTATTTTTCCATTTTTTAGGGTTCAGTCCTAACCTTGTCCTTTTTACTAGGACATTCAAGTTAAAATTATACAAACATTCAACTGATTGTTACCGGTTTGGACTTTGAATGTGATTGATTTCGCACTAACATTTTTCTTCTTCCGTTGTCAGAATTAAAGAGATCCCTTTATGCTTTGTTCTCTCAATATGGAAGGATTTTGGATGTTGTTGCCTTGAAGACGCCCAAGCTTCGTGGGCAGGCGTGGGTCGTGTTTGATGAGTTGACAGCTGCCAGTAACGCGTTTCGTCAAATGCAGAATTTTCCATTTTATGATAAACCTATGGTGAGTATATTAATATGTTGTGACGTTGATTGCCTCGAATCAAGGTGAACATTGTCTCTTTTCTTTCAATTTTAATGAAGCTGCTGTTGCATTTGTTTTGGCTTTTGGGATCTTTCTGTTATTATGTACCATAGAGTGAAATCGGTCTTCGTATTAATGTTGTTGGAATTATTCTATTATTTACTGAGAATTTTATGTTTCACAATTCACATTACTCAAATATGATATGATGCTCAATGGTGTAATTTTATGTTTGGTTTGTCTGGAGTGAACTTAAACCACCTGAATACTTTCATGTCAACTCATTTTACTGAAATTTAGGAGCCATTTTATCTATCATAAATCAGGGCTATTGTTTCTTCTGCATCCATGGAAGACTTATTTTATTTATCAAGAACACCATTTACAACCATACCTTGTCTATCTCGCCATGTGCATAAATTCCTGCAGATGAGTACCTGAACAATACTTCAGTCTCTACGCATCACTTGTGACTGCAATCAAAATTTTGCCAGGCTTAATTTATATGTGGTTTTAGTTGCTAATGATGCTTAGATTTGATTGTCTATATGATTAATTTGGTGCAGCGGATACAATATGCAAAGACAAAGTCAGATTGTATTGCCAAGAATGATGGAAGCTTTGTTCCCAGAGAAAAGAAGAAGAAGCAAGAAGAAAAAGGTGACTACTACCTCACCTTTTAGGTCTTTAAGTTTCCGTATGCATAATGCCTGGTCCTGATTTTGCCTTTATTTCATTTTATTATAGTGTGAATGTAATTCTTGCAATTTTGCATTCATTTTATTCAGCACTAATCTTCCCTTTTGGTTATAAAAGGGGAAAAAAAAAAACAGAGAGAGAGTAACAAAATGATTATTTTTAAATGCATAGTACTATTTTTTTTGGGGGGGGGCACAGTTAGACAAAGACCTAGGAAGAGGGGTTAAAACTTAGATGTTTTGGTTTTCTTAACCTTTTTTAAAAATTTTCATATTTGAGTAATTGACCCATTTGCTGTACAATGGGGCGGGAAAATACACTTACCTTTCACAATATTGTCGTAGTACTTCTATTAATTTTGGTGGGAATAAATGGCCTCACTGAATCATGGGTGCTTGTTTAATGGTGCTATTATAGTACCAGGTATTTAAACTTTTGGATTTACTGTTTGCAAAGAAAACTGCTAAAAAGTCAAAGGAAGAACCAAGGACAAGCAGTCTATAGAGTTGGTTTTTAGGGGGAGAAAACTTAAATGTTGCTTATTTCTTCGGTTTTGCTGGCTAATTTGCATCCAATGTCATACTAATTTTCTTTTGGTTTAGTATAGCTCTTCTCTTTTTTGGTGACCTCCTTTGATACAATATGCAACTTTCAGCTGAAAGGAAGCGACGTGTAGAGGAAGCGCAGCAATCTGCAATGTCGAATGGTGCAGGTTCTCAAAGTAATGGTGGTCCAAAGGTAATTTGCTGAACTATTTTCAATTTGATATTTGCTTTCTTTCTCTCTCTCTCTCAGCCCAATAGCTTTACCTGTGGGAATGGCAGCTCTTATATTTTGATTGCAGCGCTTAGATAGCATATAACATATGCCTTTACACTTCTTTGGGCTGTTATTTATTTATTTGTTTTAACCAAGAGAGATTGAGTTTGCGGACATGCTATTTGTCTATGCCTCATAGGGAAAATTCTGTCTGATTATGTGCAGGCTCCTTTCCATCATGGAAACCTGAATGCCCAAGAGCAGGCTGCACCCAACAACATTCTGTTCATACAGAATTTACCTCATGAAACAACAAGCATGATGCTGCAGCTTCTTTTTGAACAGTACCCTGGATTCAGGGAAGTTCGAATGATTGAAGCAAAGCCAGGTATCGCCTTTGTAGAGTACGAAGATGAAGAGCAGTCTTCTACAGCCCTGCAGCACCTTCAGGGTTTCAAAATAGCCCCTCAATATCCCATGGCCATCACTTTTGCTAAGAAGTAAACTATCCGTTTTGCGAGTGATGTTTTGTATCTAGCCTTGGTATAACTTTGTACGAATATGTATCAAGTGCAAAGATTGATGCATATCAAGGTCATATGTAGATGTGGAAGAAACTAATTTCAGCAGCCTTGTCCCATCTTTTTGATGTTTCAAAGTAGTCAAGTAAACGAAGTTAGATGTTTGATTATATAAGAGATTGCATTTTGTGATAACTTGTTGTATTCCTGCAAGTATGTTGGTCGAATTTGATACATTTCTTGTCATCTGAGCAGAAACCTGTTAAAAGGATTTCACTCTTATCTGCAGTTTTATAATGATCCACGCATTATTATGACTTCATAGTTAACTGGCAACTGATTTATAAGAGTGGAGGAGACTACTCTACACCTGGATGAAAGCTGGATTTGTCCTGTCCTTAGGTACAACCCAGGGAAGGCATTAACTGGCAACTGATTTATTTCCTCAATAGGAATGTGGTACTCTTTTGCGGATGGCATCCATGTGATTGGGATTTGGGATGCTTTTGATAATGATAAATAAATATATCACATTCACTGTCATTATAACAAGTATATATATATATATGTAAAATATTATTAAAAGGTATAGAGAGCTTGAAAATGAAAATGGAAGATGTCCTCTTTTGACTAGGGGGACACGGGGAAGTCTTGGCTTGGCTTGGCTTGGCGTGGCCAGATTTGAGTACGTTGTTGGAGGTACATTGAAACGTGCCAACAACGCGCCAAAAATGAAGCGTGGAAGGGTAAACGTACAAGGGTTCGGTACGTTTTATTTAGGGGCGGACTTTTCATAATATGCCGTACCTCGTCATGTGCACTTGAATCTGTCCTTCCTCATATGTTTACTTCCCCGAATGAGTTCTTTCATGTTGCCCCCCACCCCCTTCTATTGTTAGCAATTTAAGCCCCTTCTTATTTTCTTTTCCCAAAATGCCCCTCTCTCCCACTTGTCTTCTTACCCTTTTTCTAACCCCAATCACTACTATTAATTAAATTATATTTGCAAAATGAAGAAGAAGAAGAAGAAGAAGAAGAAGAAGAAAAAAGCAAATAAATATAGCCTATTAGAGTAATTTTTTAGTTTTTTCAAAAGAAAAGTAATAATCATTCCACCCTAACATAATAAGACTTCACATAAACATTTAATTATAAAATATAAATATATTATTGGAAAAAGGAGGAGGAGAAGGGTCATTTGGTCAGTCAAATATTTAAACAAAACCAATGAAGCCTAGTATAGTAATTTGACATGCAGGTCTTCTTCCTCCCAGATACAACCGAAGTCCCCGCGACCCCCGTCCCCAGCTGATTCTACTGTTTTCTGTTAACAGTTACCTCAGAATCTTGTGAGACCACCATCCAATCCAAATCCTCTTGCACATTCTATACTATTAAATCAAACTCTCCAGACCCTCCTTCGAAGGTCTTCCCCTTTCCTTGCCCAAGCCTTTGACAAATTGTTTTCGCTTACAAACTTCCATGAAAAAATTGGATTCAAGCAGCCCAGTGGAAAGCCAGAGCAAGAAAAAAATGCAACCACTTTCGACTGATTCTTCATCCAATCCCTTTGATGTCTTAATAGAAGAGATTCTATGGAAAATCCTTGACCATCTTGACAACGACCCGTTTGCCAGAAAATCATTCTCTCTCACATGCAAGACCTTTTACTTTATAGAGTCTCGCCACCGCAGGACTCTCAAGCCTTTACGCATTGAGCTCCTCCCTAGAACCCTTCACCGATACCCTTTTGTTTCCGACCTCGATCTCTCTATGTGTCCACGCGTTGATGACAACACATTAGACGTGATTTCATCAACCTGGAAAGCTACTTTGCGTTCAATAAACCTGTCCAGATCAAGGTTTTTTACGAATGTCGGGTTATCAAGCTTGTTTGTTAATTGTTCGAGTCTTGTCGAGGTTGATTTGAGCAACGGAACCCAGTTGACTGACTTGTCGGCCTCAGCTATTGCCGAGGCAAAGAATTTGGAGATATTGAGTTTGGCAAGGTGCAAGTTAATAACTGATATGGGGATCGGCTGTATAGCGGTTGGGTGTAGAAAGTTAAGGTCCCTTTGCTTGAAGTGGTGCTTGCGTGTTGGTGATTTGGGTGTGGAGTTGATTGCTCTGAAGTGTAAAGCGATTAGGAGTTTGGATCTGTCTTATTTACCGGTAAGTTCAATTTCATTTTAACTCTGTTGTTTTCTCTTATATATGGCCGTGGAAGCTATGGCGAACAAAAGAAAATGAAGTTTTTGTGGCATCCAGAAGGTGAATCAATCATATCAACTCTGCCAAATGTGTGTAATTTTAGGCTATAGAGTACTGTGTTTTGGCATGTTGGGCCTGATATGTGCTTTATTCAATTAAATGGGGCATGTTTTGCTTCACTTTCCAGGCTATAACACATTAGCTCAGTGCAATATGATGTGACTATTTTCTTGTTTCTTTCTTCGGCCAACAAAGAGGTGAATGCTTGGTTGTAAAGTGAAATAATGTGTTATTCGGAGTATATATTGTTACTAAGTTGTTGATTAATTCATTTATGCTGCCCATATTTGGTCAATTTTCTGACGAACTGCTGAGTCTTTTAGTTTCTTTGGACCAGTTATGGCATCAGCTGTTTATGGGTAGTTATGCATCTGTATAAAGTTACTGAAACTAATTCTTTGTTTCTAAAATAATTATCATTAGTTGAGCAAATGATAGTTTAGATTGTTGACCAGTCACCTGTAGAAGTTGCATCATGTAGAAAGCATGCACCTTTTGGAACAGCCAAACAACTTTATTGGGATGAAAATATTCCTACAAGTTTTCTTGGTTCTCTGTTTCAAGCTAAATTGTATTTATCATTTAAAGGAGCAAAAGGAAAGAGAAAATTTTTTTTTTTTTTTTTGCGGAAAATAGAAGTTCCTTTAGTAAGCCTAATGTAATTTTGCTTGTCGGCGGTAGAGATATATTGCTCTAGCACACAATTCAGTATATGTAATTGATCATTTCTTATGTATGTTATGTCTATTAGAATCTACTCTTCTGTTGATGTTAACACATGACCACTGAATTCATTCTTTTCTTGATTCTTGGTTAAGAGAATGCCCAATTAGATGAGAAGTTATCATGAAAATCTGTATCCTTTTGTACCACAGATCACAGAGAAGTGTCTCAAATCTGTTCTTCAACTCCAACATCTTGAAGATCTGGTTCTAGAGGGATGCCATGGCATTGATGATGATGGCCTTTCAATACTCGAGCAAAGTTGCAAGTCACTAAAGGTATGTTTTCCTTGGTAGGCTGTTAAGCTGCTGAAGCAGCAGACCAAACTATGCAAGGAACATGTGGAAGTCCTGCCAGCGCTTGAATTTGATCTTTTTTACTAGAATATATATTTTTTATTATGTTTTCTTCTTATTCCAAGATTGAACTTTCAGTGAGCAATAATCATATGCATGCCTCTCATTTTGAAATGGAAGAATCCAATTAATAGTAGGATTTTTGAAGTTATATTAATTTATCAGGCTGTTGAATCAGTTTCATATGATTATCCCCTATCAGTAGAATAATGTAATTTCAAGTGATAGTTTCTCCTAATTGTATTTTACAGATGCTTAATTTGTCAAACTGTCAAAATGTTACTCACATGGGCTTGTCATCACTGATAAATGGTTCTGAACGACTACAGCAGCTCATATTGGCATATGGCTCTGCTGTAAGTCCAAAACTCCCTAGGGTAATTCCCTATTAATTCTATATTAATCTTTTGGCTTGTTGATTCATGTATTTGTGATGATGGTGCAGATTACTTCTGATCTATTAAAATGCCTGCATACTTATTCAAAGCTGCAATCAATAAAATTAGATGGTTGTACAATTACCTGCTCTGGGATCAAAGCCATGGCAAGTTTGCGTGCCCCAGTGAAGGAACTGAGCTTCAGTAAATGCTTAGGAGTGACAGATGAGGGTCTATCTTTCGTTGTCCAGTCACACAAAGATCTGAGGAAACTAGACATCACATGCTGTCGTAAGATATCATATATCTCTATAGACAGCATAACAAATTCATGCAGCTCCCTTACTTCTCTCAGGATGGAGTCTTGTAGCTTGGTGCCAAAGGAAGCCTTTATTTTGATTGGAGCACGTTGCCTATATTTGGAAGAGCTGGATGCTACAGATAATGAAATTGATGATGAAGGTTTTACCTCGGCTTTAATCTGTTTTATGCATGAATGAAATTTTCTGTGAATGATTTATGTTATTTCATGCAGGTTTGAAGTCCATCTCAAGATGTTTAAAACTATCTATTTTGAAGCTTGGGATCTGCTCTAACGTATCGGATGAAGGACTTGCAGAAGTTGGTAGTCATTGCTCAATGCTTAAGGAGCTTGATTTGTACAGGTTTGCAACTTTCTTATAACTTCCACGCTTTTCTAGTAGCTGGGAATGACTACTGCATGAATGGGTGTCTAATTAAGCACCTTAAACTCCGTGGACATTCAGCAATGCCTAGAGCATGAAGTTTAACAATGAAAAAGATCCGGGCTAGTTCACACATCCAAAATTTTCCTGTACGTCATGCATGAGGGTCTAAAAGAAACTAGGTGCTGTCATGCTAGCCCCCAGATGTTGGAATGTTGGTGGTCCCTCTGTGAAGTACATGGTATCTGTTCTATGTTGATCTTATTGCCTTTCTGTTATGCAGGTCCATCGCAATAAGTGATGCGGGCATTGCAGCCATTGGTCGTGGTTGTCCTGCACTTGAGATGGTCAATATGGCTTATAATGATAAAATTACAGATAGCTCATTAATATCATTGTCAAAATGTTCGATGTTAAAGGCGCTTGAGATTCGTGGATGCCCTGGTGTCTCATCAATCGGTCTATCAGCCATTGCTGTGGGATGTAAGCTACTTACAGTGCTTGACATAAAGAAGTGCTTCAATATTAATGATAATGGAATGCTTCCACTTGCTCAATTTTCCCAAAATCTGAAGCAGGTATTTTACAGTCTCAGGTTCTTTATTCTTGTATATTGGAACATTATGGTGTAATATCGAACTAATAGTGTTGTTCACTTCCTTTGATTGCAGATAAACTTGTCATATTGTTCTGTTACAGATGTTGGGCTTGTAGCACTAGCCAGCATCAATTGCCTCCAGAACATGACAATCTTGCACTTGGCCGGTTTGACTCCAAATGGCCTGGCAGCAGCCCTGTTGGCGTGTCGAGCGTTAACAAAAGTTAAACTCCATGCATCCTTTAGACCATTACTTCCTCAATGCATTCTTGGATACATGGAAGCTCATGGGTGTGTGTTTCACTGGAGGGACAAAGCATTTCAAGTAAGTGTTTCTTAACGTCTAATCAAATGCATGATGGCTCTGAAATATGAACTTACGTAAGAGGATATGTAGTTTGCTCTGTCAATACAAAGATCAAGTCCAGTGAAAACGCCAGCTTTCCTAATTACGTTGCTGACCCAGAAGCAGACTATCGTTAATTTTATTTTATAATCCTTTGAAAAGGATAGATAAGCATAGAATTGCAGTCCAGTTCCCATGTTATTTTATTAGATTTTTGGCATATAATCAGCATGCTGGTGCAAGTTATGCTTTGCTTTTCAAGTATTCTAGTTTCGACACTTATAAATTTAGTTTGCAGTTCTGCCTTACTGAGCTTATATCATTCAGCGATAGAATTATGTTGTCATGGTCCTGTAATGACTTATCATCGGTTAACGGGGAAGAACCCCCTTAACATTACCTTGAAATTTGTAGACTATCTTAAAATTGGTTGTGGATTTTAGAAGTCATTAATACAAAGCGATGTTTGATGGAATTAAAATTCCTTATGTATGGTTGACAGAAGGAAATGGATCCCAAGGGATGGAAGCTGCATTTGGGAAGGAGTACTGAAGTTCCATAGTTGCAGAGGACGTACCGTTTGTTTCTTGTCTGGATGATCTTTACATTTAGCATCTATGAAGCCCACAAGGGAGTGGTCTAAGTTCCTTCCTACGCGAAAATAGGCTGATTTGATGTAATTATTTCATCTGAATGTCAAAATGAGTTTTACCTTGAAATTGGCATATTTATTTGCATAACTTTTGAGAGGCAGAAATTGGTTGAAGAGGTTTCTGCTTGGATTGTTGAACTGACAAGGGCTCACACTATCCTACCAAAAAAAAAAAAAAAAGTTATTTTATCATTATAGTTATTATTGGTTGGGGTGTGTCAACCTATTATCATATGGTGCAATCGAAGAAAGGAACTGCGCTGGTGTGGGCTCGGTCAAATGCCCTCTCCCCGGTCTCCAACTTATTAGAGAAAAGACCTTATTATCCAAAAATTAATTAAATTGAATTGACTTGGTCGGGCAATAATAAAGGGACAACATAAAATGATAAAAAGTATCTGTGGCAACAGGATATGAAAGTTTGAGGGAAATGCAAGAAAAATATTGTACGGAGTTGGCCTTCAAAAGGTCCGGATTAGGCACTGAATATGAATCTGACTCCTCTATAGATGTTCATATTCCTTGAAAAAAAAAAAACAAAATTGCTGTTAATATGGACTTTCAGTTTTGTTTGAAAATTCTGATGATGATGATGATGATTACTATATTTGACAATTCTATTGATCATTTTACGAATAATCTTGAACACATACGCCTCACTGTTGAACTTCTAGAGCAAAATTTAATAAATGCAAACCGACAATCAAATGCGGGAACTTCCAAATTTGGGACAAAATGAACACGATTTCCGCAACGGTTTAGAGGATACTGCAAAGAATGTTGAAGGAAATAGCCATATTTTAATGAAAAATAGAATCCCATTGGTTAGGAGACCGGCTTGTAATCCTCAGGTCTCTGAACAGTGACTGACGTTTTCCACGATAAGGATTTTTTTTTTCCCCTGCCAGCTCTGGGTTTATCCTTGATGGCTTGAACGACAGAGACTGCCCCAACCCCCCCCCCCCTCCCCCGAAACTGCACGTTGAAGTCTGAATCTGATAATGATGCTTCTTCCAGATTGCAACTTGCAAGACTTTTACAAAGTTTGGGCCGGGCGGTCACCGCAGGAAATGACATGTCTCCTAAATGTTTCATTCCAAGTTCTACAAGTAGCAAAGATAATAATAGTACAGTAACTAGGCTAACAAACAATTAGTCTAACTTGCTTTCCTAGCAAGTTCGAGCTATTTCTCTAAATTTAAAATTCTGTTTAATATTTAAAATAATTTAGATTAATAAATAAGGTCAGTTTAAGAAAAGGTTGAATTTTTCTATTCAACTTAAATTTCAACACAATCTACCTTCTGTTTTGTTGGGGGGGGGGGGGGGGGACTGGGGGAGAAAGGAAGTAGGTGTGGGG
>JBBYHM010000013.1:1928354-1938914 GCA_038381775.1 Adansonia rubrostipa
AATTAAATTAATTTTATACCAACATGAATAAATCCCTTCTTAAATGATTCTTAATTTAAGTGAACAAATCATCACGAAAAAGGTTAAAAAATTTTAAATGATTTGCAAGGAAGGTTCAACTTTTGAAATGAATAAAACTACCTTTAGTTATAAAATTTTGTATTTTTATAAAAAAGAAAGGGTTGTATTAGTAATTATAATAAGAAAAGAAAAAGCTAAATAAATAAATAACTAAAGTGAACCTCGGGTGGATCTTAGTCTAGCCCTGCGGGTTAAAACCTAAAAACTAATAAGGGGACTCCAAAAGCCCAGACTCCAAACAAGATCCTTAACCCAAAGCCTAATCCAAGGTGACGAGGTAAAAGACCCAACATTCGAACCTGCATCCAAACAGGCAAAACTCTCCCACGTTTCACTTCAACCGTTCCAACTTCCTTCCTTTAATGCTGACACCAAAGCCGGAGCAGAGTTAGGGAGATTTCGAATCTTTGATTCCAACCCTAAGACTTGAGCCCCGTTATTAACCAGAATATGGCTTCCATGGAGCCACTGATTCACGCTTCACAGGCTGATTTATCTACATTGTTTCAACTGGATGCTGAACCATTGGCCTGGCAGGGCCTTATAATTCAGTCTTGTGTCAGGTCTTGTCTTCTTCAATCTGGAAAGAAGACGAAGAAGAAGAATGGATCTATAGATCAGTCTATTTCCTCGTTATCTCATGCAATTCGATGCTACACACTCTTCGTGTGGTATATTCAAGGAGGTTGGAAATTGGTGACAGGTTCAGATCAGCAGCACGGAGGAAAATAAGATATACATTTTGGAGTCCTCTCTTAAGAGGCATGGACAGGTGTCCGTGTTTTAGAAACTTTGGTGTCTTCCCCGGATGAGACAGAACTTAGCAATCGGATCTCCCAATCATTAAGGTTTTAGAGTCCTGTTGATGTTGCAAGAAAAGTAGTAACCGGCAGTGTACAGTAGTCTATCAATTTTGTCGTATTTTGAAAAAAAAAAAAACTAAAGTCATTGCACATTCTGAAGCAGCAGATAGCTCAGGTTTGAAGAGAGAGATTTATGGCAGCAACACTGTAGCATGTGTTAGGACTAATCGTTTTTCCCCCGTTTAACCTTGGGAATGTTAGCAGATCCAATGTTGTACCAGTTACACGAAGAGCTCGAAGGAATCAATGTTTCGAGTCCTGTTATTTATGATTTGTTCTTTTCTCCTTTCCGGTTGCAGATTTTTTATGCCAGATAAATTTTAGCTTGTGATTGACTTATGGCCTTTCCACTATTTTGGTATTCAGTTCAGTATAAGGTTTTCTTGCTGGAGGGTCTGTACCCAAAGTAAATTCTTTTTTTTTTTGCCTTATGTTTTTTTGAAAATCTTTGTCATAATTCTGTAGTCTTGGTTTAGATTTTTGCATTGTAACGCTCACACCACCGATCTTTTAGTTGAAAAGCTGTTGTCCACTTCATACTTTTCTCTTGGTAAGATGGTTCTATGATTTTTGATAAGCTGTTATTGCCCTCCAATATCACTGTAAAGCTGAATCCCAATCAATAGGGTAAGAAACGATGCCACTTTACTGTCTGCTAGGTTGCAACTTACATCTTCCTAGCCATGAACATGAACACAAGAAACGCAGCCATGATCTTCTGAATTGTTTTAAGTGGGAACCCATATCTTTTACATGATGATGCCATATTTCACTTCTAGTTAGTACTTAAGTAATTATTTTTGGTCATGTAAAATGATGGCATTTCACTTTCTAGATGACTGCTTTGGGCTTGCAAGAATTATGGCATTCTCAACAATGTTTGGAGTGTATATGAGGATTGTTACCGTATGTATTGGGAAGAAAAATTGGTTCGAAGGGAATAGGAAGACCAGCATTGCCATTGGACTCTTGGTTTCTTCTGTCAATAACACGACAGCAGCCTGTTCCATACAAGGACCAACATTACTATTAACGGTCCCATATCCCATTGCATACAATACAAATGCAAAAATTGTTTACAGAACGAATTAGTCTGATTACACCCGGAAGTGCAGGCTTTTAGCCTTTTTGAAACAAAATTGTTATAATAATAAAACCCTCAATTTAAACTTAATTAACTCATTCAGTCATATTTAAAAAGTAGCATTCAGTAAATTTGAAATTCGAATCTCAACGTTGATAACCTCTTTTCCTATCTTCTTTGTACCAAAAAAAATTAATTGTACTAATTCTTCTTCTCTCTCTCTCTCTTTCTTTTTTTTTTTTTCTTTCTAAAATCTGAAGTCAGTTGGCAGACTACCTACTCCATTAAGTCCACAAGTGTTAAGTAGAATTGATCTTCTAGTTCACTTGCCTATCAAAACCTGCTTCATTTCAATATTAAACACCTAATATTGAAGAAAACTAACCCCTTTGTTTGTTGCCCTGTTCCTTGATTGATGTTTAGATGATCTTGAATTTTATGCTAAAAAAAGAAGGTAATATTACCGTGCTGAAGACATCTGCAGATTTTAGCAATTTATTTATCAGACTTTATTCTGTATTTTACCTGACACCAAGTGCCTGCTGCTAATCACTGAAAGAGTCCTACAAAAATTGTCGATGCATGAAGAAGTTGATCTTGTTATTACTATGTTGTTGATAGACGTGGGAGTTATCCCTTAAAAAGTTATAGTTCTCCACATAAGACTTCATGTGCTTGATTTAGCGTAAGCAGCAGAAAGCCAAAGTTCAATGGAAAGAATAAGACATGATGTTAAATGCTTAAAGAAAATTTTGGTTCACTCAAAGCAAAATTGTCAAAATTTTCCGGGTCAGCCGTTGATAATATCGAGGCAATAATATATTTCACATTGGAAACTTGATTAGTTATTACTTTACTGGGGGATATTGTCAGTTGGACCTTTTTGTGCATGTAACTTTAGTCCACGTATAGACTTTGGACCGAGCTTCTCCCAGGCATTCTTAACGAAAAATATAGTCAACTAAATCTGAAGATTACAGATCTTCCTGTACCAAATCCAAACTTAATTCAACCTCACCCTAGCTGTCCTATGCTACCCTAGTAATAACCAAATGATTAATCAATACCTATACTTAAAAGGAAAAAAAAAAGAGAAAAACAAAAGATTCATGTCTGATGAAAATAAGTGATCATTGGACATGTGGAAAATGCTTGGTCCACATTGTACGGCAGATTCACAAATTGTTGAGCGAACAATTGATGTTTTACTTAATTTACTAACCAATAAGTAAAGAACTTAGACAAAACCTTCAGCAGATGTTTCTAGTTCTAAAACTCTGTCAGGATTAAATATGAAATGCAGTTTTCATCGGCAAAAGCATCAAACTAAGTTCTATCAGCACAAATGGTTAACAAGTCTCTTTTGCTCTCCAAGTATGAAGAAAATGAAAAGGACCGCTAATCTTGATCCAAGAAAGAACCCCTACTTAAATTTGTTATAGAGTGTAGTAGGGAATACAACCAATGAATTTGAACCCTCTTTCATCTAAGTAAAATCACAGATTCTTTTGTTGGGCCCTTCAGCACTAAATTTCATGCAAGATTGAAAGATTTGAGCTAATAATCATGGAATTATATACTGATTGACAAGATTGTAACTGCCCCCACGGCGAAAGATTACAATTAGTCATTTGAGAATTGAGAGTGCGGAATCTTTCTTTGTTAATTTATTTTGTCCAGCAGTGGGTGCACCAAATCCTCTCCATGGTTAGACTAATGTTGTCCTAAAATTTAAGTTCTCAAGTTGACTTGAAACCTAATTTGCCAAAACATTTTTTTTTTCCAATATAAACAAACAGTTAAATTCTTGTCTTTTCCCGCTCTTTCCCGACCATAAATAGCTGCTCTCCCTGAACACCAAGCTCGCAGATTAGTCCCTCAACCCCAAAGGCTGTGAGAGAGCAATGGAGTGTCACAAACTCTGTGCCAAGCCATGCAGCTCTTACTTATTCTTCGGCATTCTTTTAATCTTTGCTTTCCTAGCATCCTTTGGAGATGCAGCAGTTCACTACCATGAATTTGTTGTATGACTTCTTCATAACATAACTTTAATCCAGATTGTTAAGTTGCATTGAAGTCTAACACTACCTTTTTTTTTTTTTAATTTCCGTTTTTTTTGTTGAAACAGATTGAAGCAAAACCAGTGAAGAGGCTGTGCAGAATTCATAGCACAATTACAGTGAATGGGCAATTTCCAGGGCCAACATTGGAAGTGCGTGATGGTGATACTCTGGTGATCAAAGCTATCAACAGAGCCAGATACAATGTCACCCTCCACTGGTAATCTTTATACAACTATACAATACAAAACCATTCTATACTAGCAAAAACTGAGAAGAAGAGACTAAATTCATTGCATCATTCCTAAGCTTAAATTTTGATTTTGCAAATTGTGTAAGATTGCAAAGAAATGAAGTACAAACTAGACTGCACCGATGCTTCTATTTCTGGTATCATTTGCTGACTTTCATTAATCAGGCATGGAGTACGACAATTGCGAAATCCATGGGCAGATGGGCCTGAGTACGTGACACAGTGTCCTATCCAACCAGGGAGGTCTTACACATACCGGTTCACCATCCAAGACCAGGAGGGGACTTTGTGGTGGCATGCTCATAGCAGATGGCTTAGAGCCACAGTTTATGGAGCTCTCATCATATATCCTAAGTGGGGTTATCCATACCCCTTCCCTACGCCCAAAAGAGAATTTCCTGTTCTTCTTGGTAACCTTATGTCTTCAATCTTTGTACGTCTCTCATAGCTATCATTTCAGTATATGTAGCATAACTCAAATGGACTATAACAATGACAAACAGGAGAATGGTGGGATAGGAATCCGATGGATGTTTTAAAGCTGGCACTTTTCACAGGAGCTGCTCCAAATATATCAGATGCATTTACAATTAATGGTCAGCCAGGGGACTTGTATAGATGCTCTAGAAAAGGTATGCTTCCACCATTTAGCTCCTTCAGAGTCCTAACTGAGGAACTTGAGTAGGTAAAAGAAATTGAAGCCATAATTTGTTCTCCAATTTCTTTACCTCTCATCAAACTACTCACTTGGCTTCCTTGCTCATTATATAAAGTATTAATCTCTTAAAAGCTCGAACAATACTGCTGCTTCATCAAAAGATGATATAGTAACTATAAAATACAAATGCAGAAACTGCCATAT
The DNA here is from genome assembly GCA_038381775.1 of Adansonia rubrostipa. NCBI lineage: Eukaryota > Viridiplantae > Streptophyta > Magnoliopsida > Malvales > Malvaceae > Adansonia > Adansonia rubrostipa. Next base: position 1,933,558 of record JBBYHM010000013.1, read on the forward strand.
TTCCTGTCGAGGCGGGTGAGACAATTCTAATGCGGATCATCAACTCTGCACTTAATCAAGAACTCTTCTTTGGTGTGGCCAACCACAAACTAACTGTTGTTGCAGTTGATGCCACCTACACCAAACCTTTCACAACAAATGTCATCATGATTGCTCCTGGACAGACAACTGATGTCCTTCTTACTGCCGATCAGCCTCCAGCTCATTACTACATGGCAGCACATGCCTACAACAGCGCCAATGCACCCTTCGACAATACCACCACCACAGCAGTCCTTGAATATAAATCTGCTTCTCGCAGAGCAAAAAGAGGACAATCTTTAACACCGATCTTCCCTCAGCTACCAGGGTTCAATGACACAGCCACTGCAACTGCATTCACTGCTGGGCTAAGGAGTCCTTCCAAGGCTGAAGTTCCCATAGAGATTGATGAGAGCTTGTTTTTCACTGTGGGTTTAGGACTAATCAACTGCTCAAATCCCAATAGCCCTCGATGCCAAGGCCCCAATGGAACTCGCTTTGCTGCCAGCATCAACAATGTCTCCTTTGTATTCCCAAGAAGGACCTCCTTAATGCAGGCCTACTACCAAGGTATACCCGGTGTATTCACCACAGACTTTCCGCCTGTTCCTCCCATTAAATTTGATTATACAGGCAATGTGAGCCGAGGCCTCTGGCAACCTGTTAAGAGAACAAAGCTCTTTAAACTAAAGTTCGGTTCCAAGGTACAAATAGTCTTCCAGGATACAAGTATTGTCACAATTGAAAATCATCCTATGCATCTTCATGGCTATGAATTCTATGTTGTTGGAAGTGGTTTTGGTAACTTTGATCCCAGAAATGATCCAGCCAAATTCAACCTTGTCGATCCGCCAAAGAGAAATACCATTGGAACACCCCCTGGTGGATGGGTAGCCATCCGGTTTGAGGCTAATAATCCAGGTAACCTGCCAAACTTACGTATAAATGCTTTCCTCTAATTCAAAATTAAACAGCTCCCAATCCCATATTTTGATGATCATCTTTTACTGAACTGGTCCAAAACAGGAATCTGGCTGCTCCATTGTCATATAGACACCCATCTCCCTTGGGGCTTGGCCACAGCTTTACTAGTCGAGAATGGAGTTGGGAAACTGCAGACAGTACAGCCTCCACCCGTCGATCTGCCCCAATGTTAAAGACAACATCATCAACCATAAACATCTATACTACGTGCCCCAGTATTTGTAGTTTACTCCAGTCCTTGGAAATTTATTACCTGCATTTGTTTCAAGTGTTTTTCAGCTTTGTTTCTGTTAATGTTGTATGTCCTGAATTGGACTATTGCCAAGAAACTTATTTGACACGGTCAACGTATTGTTTCTAAGATTAATAAAGAAGGGAATTTCAGATTAGATTTGTAATAGTTTTAAACTCTACAGAAAATTTACTACTTACTAAAATAACAGATGATCTCAACTCTCAATTCTTTTCCTCCTTATCAATGAAAACAATCTGCACCATGCAGCCCTTATTCTACATGAAAACTGGCAATGCTTGTGCGGTGAGATTATTCTGGCTATATCTTCCTGCAAAAGTAGCTAGACCTGGCGCTTTGATATAACTTTTGAAATCTACAAATTCGTAACACCCTACATTGTTTCGTCGTTATCCCGAAGCATCTTTCATAAAACTTTTCTGACCTTAGACAATCAATCACTTCCCAAAGAAGATGTATTAAAACCATACAGGGCCCTAAAGAGGGGACAGTTGATAATTCTTCAACTAGTTTGACTTACAAAGAAGAATTTGACCCCTCTGTTGCAATCATGATTTAACTAAACTTCTTTATCTCTTTGTATTGGTGATCATCAGTATAGGATGTACTAAGCGTGCTAAAACTTTAAAATCCTTGCTTTCAGCATGTGAAGCAACCCGCATACACAAGAGGATCAATTGAGACAGAAGACAATGGTTTATTCCTCTTGTTTCTCTTTTGCCCTACCTTTACAAACACTCCTACCAAGAATCTGTGGCACAGAAAGCCTTGATTTCTTATTAATTTCTTAAGACTACATTTGAAAATTTTATAACAATATCCACACAATATTTTTAGCATTTGATGAGTTGTGCTAATATTAACAAAATATTCTGGTTCCTGTCTCACAACTCAAGCAACAAATTTCATACAGCGAGTATCATTATGTATATTTTGGCAACGGCACGAACAAAAGCGGATCCCACATGTCACGCATGTATAGCTTGCGGTAAATCCACAAACACTGCAAAAATGCCGGCGGGAGGTAGAGTGAGGAGGTCCCACTGCTGCCCTCAAATAGGACGGAACATGAGGAGGCAAGGAGTCCAAGTTTGCCTTCGAAAAGAGGAATTAGTTAGCTCAGCAAAGTGAGGTTTAATCAGGATGAAGAGAAACATCATTATCCTTTTACCTCATGTAAAAGCTCCAGAAATGTTCTGGGAGCCTTCCTAGCATTTTCAAGAGCCTTTGCCTGTCGGGTTTTACGTTTTGTGCCCTTGGATCTCTTTTGCATGTACGCTGAAAATAGAAGTTAAGAAGAAAAAAACGTAGCAAATTTAAAACAAGAAAACAAGGCAACCACACTCTTTCGAAAATAATAAAACAGCTTCCAAAAACAAACATTAGAATAGAAATTTCAAAGATGTTTAAATTTTCTTATCAACTTCAAATAACTATTGCCCTTTATAATTGATTGGTTGAATAAAGCAGGTCTTGAAGGTGGAAACATATTAATGCCCAACTACTTTGAAGCAACAAAAACAAATATTTAGTAGTAGTTTTCTAGTAGTCCAAATTCACCGTAAAGAATCATCAAAGAATTAGCAAAAGAAATAAGTACATGGAAAAAGTTCATAAACAAAAGCCAGGCAGAGAAAAATTGTAGACAGGAGGACTCTGATGTTAGTTAACAAAACAAGTCCTTCACCTCTGTTATATTAAGAGGCAGGTTGGGGGTTGGATTGCTGAACTCAATGGATTCAACAAGAAGGCTCTAATTGCAGTAATTCTTTGATTAACATAGCGTGCCTATCTTTACTTTGTCTACATTTAAGTGAAACCGTAGACGTCGTGGCTGCAGTTCTAACAATATTTCTTCCCTTCTTAATATAATCAAGGAACTGGTCAGATGTAGAGTTCCTGGAGTTAGAAAGATTGGAGGGGATAGAATTAACAGGAAGATTGCATAGAATTGGGGATTAGAAGATGACATGTTTCGTTAGCAAGTTGGTTTATTTATGCTGATGTTGTGCTTGAGGGTTTTTAAAACTTGCAACACTGCCATATGCAGTTCACATTGCAGTAGGCTTGCCTACTTCTTTGGATGAATACAAATCAGATTTATTCAGGAAAAAAAAATCGAAGACAGGAAGATTATTCATGCGATAACTTCTAGTGGAATACCCTTTTAAGAGGAAGACAAGTCATGGTATAACTTCTAGTGAAACAACCTCTTAAGCAGAGCTAGTATATCTATGAGTATGAGTTCAATATCCATAAGGCTTTAAATAAAACCAATCTCCAAAAAAAGATGCACAGACTAGGTTGTTAACAACGACAACATAAATCTTACTGTAAAGCAGTACTAAGAGGAAAATAATCTATATTTTCATTTTCTCTAGTAGGTTTCTGATCGTTGAAAAAAAGTTGTTCCCAATTAATATTACTTAACTCTCACCAATCAAAATTTCAACTACCAAATTATTTAATTTTATTTGCGATTTCACTGAGTGAGACATTATCAAAATAGGAAATTAGCATCCCATTTCAAATTATCAGTACGCTTTTGTCCTACTAAATATATTTCCATAAACTTCAATATAAAGAAAAGAAGGAAACCTTGATCATCTTCATCAAGAGAAGCTTCATCATCGTCGTTCATTTCACCAGTTTCAACCCCAGCGTTATCATTCTCCAAAGCTTCAAGACGAGCCAAAGCTGCCTTTTTCCCCACACAATATTAAAATCCCACAAATTAATTTCCAATATTTCACACCAAAAAAGTAACTACTAACGGATATTTAAATCTAAACACACACACACACACAAAAAACAAACCTGCGATCGATTATCAGAACTGCCAAGTGCTGCGGCCATTTTAGGAGCCACTTTACGAGTACGACTCGACATTCTCCGAAACGCGTTCGAATTGTCGTCATCCATAGCTGCGAAAATGATTCAAAACAAAATCCTTTTTAAGACGAGCAAATTTATTTAGGATTTAAGATTTGTATAGTAATAGAGAAAGAGAGAGGAGAAAGATACCGGAGGGGAACTGGTGGCAAAAGAGGGAAAAAAGAGGGGGAGAACGGTGGTCTGCGACGGACAGAATAAGTCGGCGAACGTCGAAATATACAGAGAGGCGGGTGGTGGCAAATTCTGCAAAAACAAAATCAGATTCCATTAAATCGGGTTTAGAAGTTTCAAATAGGTCCAAAGCCTAGTGAAGGATAATGGGCTCACCTCCAAAATCTTCTTTTTTTTTTTTTAATTTTAATGGGCTCAAGTCCATATGTTTCCAACGCTCTTTATATATATTTATATATATATATATATATATATATATGTTGGCATTTCAATTATTAGACAATAAAGTTTGATTCTTGTAATTAAAAATTTAATATTATTTTAACAGATAATACAGGTGTTATCCTTTTGTATTTCAACCATGAAAAAAAAGGAATTTTAATTGTAAATTAATAATTCATTAGAACTGCGAGCAATAGAAATAGCAACAGCAAGTAGACTCCGTTGATCTCAACCGTTACATGTGCTCTCAGGATTGAACACATTGCAAGCAACATCAGGATCTAAGAGAGCTAACAGAGCAATCAAAAGAGGGTTTAATACTGCAATTATTAATGTTTATTATGATATAGTCTTTTTCTTAAGTAAATAAGGAAAAACATTCGTGTTGAGCACATTTATGTTAACGATGAGAGGTCGAAATTCACATCAAAACAAAGCTAAATCCATCTAAAATGGATATACAGCATGCAGCTATAGATGACATTTTTGTAATTAATGAGTTATGTGGATGTGATTTAAAACAAATATCCTCAAAGACTTGTTTCATTGAATGTTCTATTTGCAAGACGACTAGACTTTCTTTTATGTCTTTCATGTTAATTATGATTTATCATATTATATTTATTCTTTTGAATGGTCATGAATTGTCAAACATCTTGTACATGTTTAGAATACGTAGACCGTTTCCGTTGAGGAATTCTTGTGGTGGGTATAAAAATTAAAACAAATAATCATTGCTTTGAAAGTGGGGCCATTTACACAATTCGAGTTATTTGAAGCAATAAGTGGATTTTATGATTAGAAAAAAAAA
>JBBYHM010000013.1:1950790-1968464 GCA_038381775.1 Adansonia rubrostipa
TCACTCTTAATCAAGAGCTGGTTCGCTTAACCTATTTTGCACAAGAGGATGATTGTATTCTATTACTCTTATAAACTAAAATGATATCTATTTTCTAAGTGACTAAGAGTGTCTGTTTAAAAGTGAAATGCCTATATACAATATATTTTGCATGGGTGAAAAAGGAAAAAAATATTTAAAATTTACTTACTTTTTAAATATGTCATGTTAGATGTGGATAGATATTGTAGTTATATATATAAGTATATAATTATTCTTGATTTTATATTATTATTTTATTTAATTTTTAAAATATTATTATTAATAGGTTCCACACTGCAATTTATGAACGCTTCCTTAATTTTATGTTTTGGGAGAGGTTAGAGATTATGATATTGTTTATACTCCAACAATACTTGTATTGTTGACAATGTAATGAATTATTCATTCAAAGGTTATAATTTTTTAATAAAAAAATGGAAATCAGTAGAAAGCTTATATTCGGAAGAATGACTAATAGGATGAACAAGTGGATGATCAAGAGTTGAAAATTGTACAATCCAATAAGTTGAGAGTAGAGAGACCCTTCAATTGTCTTGTCCCGCAAATGGATTTGATATTAGGATCTTGGACCGTATCTAATACTGATTTGATGCTAAACAACTTTGAGATAAGGTAATTTTCTTTCACCATTTTATTTTATTTTTTTCATTTTTCGTTTAGGAACAAAAACAAATGTTGGTGGTTAGTCACAATTTGCTGATCCAATCCAAGTATGAAATTGAAATCGATTTGGGTGCAGTGGACTGGTTTCTTTCTACTAAACCAAAGGATGCCTTCTCTTCCCTTCGTTTTCATGGTGGAAAAGAGTGATGAACCGGTGCGCGACTAGAACATCCACCGAGGGGCCCAATCTTGGAAGGGCTGGCTGGCTAGTCAAAAGCTGAGCCAATGTCCCATAGTTTTGTTTTGTGAGAGGCACATCTGTGATTGTGAAATCAACTTGACATCCTATATGGATTTGTAAGTTGTAGCCCAACCGGGACATCCATTCACTCCGTCTAATTGGGTTAACTAAATTTAAATTTTTTTTTTATCCTTAAAGGTTGAATTTAGAGCTTTTGCGAGCAAAGGAAATCAGGTTTTAATGGAAATAAAAATGTTTTTTTGAAATAAAATACATACATCATCAAATAACCGTTATATTGATTCTTCAACAATTTATTTATATGAAAATGAATCTTCTCAACGAATATATTCATGTAACTTTTGAAAATTACTTAGTATTTAATCGGATAAGTTATTATTACTATACAAAAAGAATCATAATAATCTCAATCAAATATTATATTAAAAAAATACTTAATATATTTATCGTTAATAATAATTTATTAATTTTATTAATAAATATTACATACAAACAATACTTCTATTCAACTTTTTAAAAAGAATTGTATTTTTGTTTTGGTAGTAAATTTTGTGGACATGTGGGCAGTGGCAGATGGCCGGTCTCTTTGGTTTCCAAGCCAATCTCCTACGTTTGGCTTTGTGATCGCAGCCAACACAGCTAGTTGTCATTAGGATACCGAAGTGTATATATATTATATATATATATATATATATATATATATATATATCAACCCTTGGCATGCAAAGTCTGCTTCACCTGCGCCTTGCTTTTTCCGCTAATTCCCACTCGCTTCATAATGTCTGCTACCTCCACCTCTCTTGCTCTCTCTTCTTCCCTGTCTTCGCTCCGCTCCAATGGACGTGCTCCTCCTCGATGTTTCCGCCTCAACAACCCCTCTCGATCTAGGGCTTTCATGAGCGTCCCCGTTGGACCCCAAGCTGTCGTCGATGATTCCTTGTTCTCTGATTACAAGCCCACCTCCGCCTTCCTCTTTCCCGGTCAGGTTAGTTCTTTATTCCATGATTCTTGGACAATGTTAAGCTCTATGAAGCTAAATCTTCTCCATCCCATGTTAAAAGCTTTTGCTTTTTCTTTTTTTTTTAGGGGGGGTGATTCTGTATCATATTAATTCCATTATATAAAATAAAAAATTCAGGGAGCTCAAGCAGTTGGAATGGGAAAAGAAGCGCAAAGTGTGCCTGCTGCTGCAGAATTGTATAAGAGGGCAAATAATATATTAGGGTAATGCCCCCCGCCCCCTTTTGATTTTTTTTTTGGGTATATTTCATTTTAGACCAAAGGCCCCATTGACTATAGTTTAGCACAGCATTTCATAATTTGATATTCTCTTATTTTAAAATTGTCTTTATAGTTTCATCATGTTCCAGCTGCATGCAGTTTTGATCTTCTAGATATTTGCATCAATGGTCCTAAGGAAAAGTTAGTTTCAACCGTCATAAGCCAGGTACCTTGCGTTGCTTATTTACTTGCTTTTTTGAACCCCTTAAATGATGTTTTTCCAATGCTTTATTACTAGAAACTATGCTGTCAAGAGGAACTAATAAATAAGCGTGACTCTTTTTCTTCGCAGCCCGCTATATATGTCACAAGTCTAGCTGCCGTGGAGCTGCTTCGTGCTCGTGATGGAGGCCAGCAGATTATTGATTCTGTTGATGTCACGTGTGGCCTCAGCTTGGGAGAATATACTGCACTGGCTTTCGCTGGGGCCTTTAGGTGTGTCTTTGGAATACCAATTGTTGAACTATTGTCTTGATTGAACTTATACTTGATAATCAATACTTGAAAGTCGTTGTTTATCTATAGTATACCTCAGTTACTAATTAAATCATCCAGATAGGTTGTATTTCCATATTTAAAGCACACAGAAGTTACCATCACCTGTTTGCTACTCTTTGAGTTGGTATGTAAAACTAGAATAATAATAATAATATGACCGATAATGTTCGTCTTTCCCCTATGAATGTATAAAGCTTCGACGATGGACTCAAGCTTGTCAAACTAAGAGGAGAAGCAATGCAGGTAACGATATGTTTATGTCTTATAGTGTCTTTTAGAGTGGATGATTTTATGATTCCTGTTAATCACCATTTTTTCTGCCTTTAGGAAGCTGCAGATGCAGCTAAAAGTGCTATGGCTAGTGTCATAGGACTTGATTCGGAGAAAGTTCAGCAATTATGTGATGCTGCCAACCAAGAAGTTGATGTAGTGGATAAAGTTCAGATTGCAAATTACTTGTGTCCTGTAAGATTTCATTTATCTGTCTTGTTGATCACATGAGTCGTGCTTGGTATTATGCTGATTAGGAGATCAGATGTGCGCTGACTTTGGCTTTGAAAATCTGTTTATTTTGGAAGGGAAATTATGCTGTATCTGGGGTTCTCAAATGAGTGGAAGCAGTGGAAGCTAAAGCAAAGTCATTCAAGGCTCGGATGACGGTAATTTTCTTTTTCATTTTCTATCTAAAAGTGTGATCCTTCTGTCTTTACCTTGATTGATTCTAAATTCTTACATTTTTTTGGTGCTAATGTGGCCACCTGGCTATAATCTGACTGCTTGTTATAACAAAGTTTCCCCTTTCACAGGTACGTTTAGCTGTTGCTGGTGCTTTTCACACTAGTTTCAGGGATCCTGCAGTCTCAAGATTGGAGGCTGCATTGGCAGAAACCGAGATTAGAACGCCTAGAATACCTGTTATATCAAATGTTGATGCTCAGCCACATGCAGATTCTGAGACAATGAAGAAGATACTAGCACGTCAGGTAAGCTACTTAATACTTTCTTTCTTCCCCTCATGGGCTAAGAATAGCAATTAAGCTTTGGAATTGCAGGTGACTTCTCCTGTTCGATGGGAAACAACGGTGAAAACTTTGCTGACCAAAGGGCTGAAAAAAAGTTATGAGTTGGGGCCTGGAAAGGTAAAATAAAAATCTTATTGACTGTTTTAATACAAACTACTTCTTCTCCTCCTCTCTCTTGGCATTCATTCTATCTCTCTCGGTTTCTCATTGTTTTGAGTTTGTTTTGGTCATGTATCAGGTTATAGTTGGCATTGTGAAGAGAATGGATAAAAGTGCTGATATTGAGAACATTGGTGCTTAAGGGGCCATTAGAGGTGGCTACTTGAGTTATTCGATACATCCGCATTGTGTAGTTACTTTGTGGTGAGGGCAGAGCTTAGTTCAATTCAAGCCAAGAGAAATATAATTTAATTTTTGAGAAGTTATGACCAGATTGAGGACTGTTTAGCCATATTGAAAGCTAGCTCATAATGGCGGTTGTTGTTTGTGTTTTGTCAGAATGTCGTCTCAACAAGTTCATTAGGCAGGGAAGAAATGGCTAAACACACTGTTTGACTTCATCGTCTTCAAAGTAAAAAAAAAATTTTTGACCTGCAGTGGCAACATTCTGCTATACAGGTGATCCACCGTTGGACAATGTCATTTAAATCAACTTGTCAACGTGCTAAACAAAAGATTCAGCCTTCCAAAATCCGATCATTTTGGCAGTGATTAACAGTGCAAAGAACATCTTGGATATGTTTACTAGGGTGTTTCGCCAACTGTTGCTACTTAATAGAAGTTTAACCAAAATCTAGGCACTCAAACAATTACAATACCTTCGGTCTCAGAATGGGCTTAAAAGCGAAGAATTCGAACACAGATGGTTTTTTTATTCCAGAAAACTTAGAATCATAAAAGAAAAATTGATTAGTTTTAGACAGTACTGGAAGGGCGTTGCGGTTGCCTCAATCTCCGAAGCTGATCGATCCACCGATCCTCAGGAATTTGATTGGCCCAATCAGGAGTCAATCCAGCGAATGAAACCCCGCGCATCGCTTCCCTCACTCTCATAGCATTCTCTGGCGTTAACGGCGCGTTTCTTCGGCTCTCCTCTTCCCTAAACGCCCTCCATATTGCCGTATCAGACGCCTCTCTCATCCTCTCTTCTTCTTCTTCTTGATCCGCAGCAACGTCGCTTACGTGAAGAGACAAGATTCCGTTTTCCACTCGATTGACATAGCCATTCGATAGGGTACGAAAGTGGTGTTCTTGGTGTTCTTCATCTGAGTTGACTTGATCACCCAAACGTTCCTGATCCTCAACCTCATCATCATCAGCGGCTGAGATTTGCTGGTAGTATTCAGGCGCGTCATCGTGATAGGTATCGGAGTCGCTCCCACTGCCATTGTTACTTTCTGCAAACGTAAGCAAGAAACATTTTTGAAAATTGGGGAATTTACGCTAAAATTAAAATTAAAAAATTTGTACAAAAAGTTTAAAATATTACCTTCGATGAAATCGGTTGGAGAGGCGGACATGGCTCTGAAACAAATACAAAGAGATCCACAAAGAGTGGCCGCCGTAAAAGGTATTTCTCAAATAAATCCCCACAAAATTTTTTTTTTTTTTCAGTAAATATTGGGGAAAAAACGTAAAAGGATAATTGCACCAGCCGGGAATCGAACCCGGGTCTGTACCGTGGCAGGGTACTATTCTACCACTAGACCACTGGTGCTGGTTAACAGTTGCCAAAAACCGCACTTATAGTATTACCAGAACATTGATATAGAAAACTCGAACCACATATTGAAAGCTGGTAATCTGAGAGTGGGACTGTGGAAAGGAGTTGGACAAAAAGGGTTGAAGCGAGAAATAGCAAATTCCAGCTACAGGGCTTCGATTCGTCAAACTCAGCTGCTTTTCCAGCCCAGTTTATCAAATAGAAATTCTGTTCCAAAGAAGAACAAGTTGTTCTGTTTTGCGTCATCACAGCTTAACCCTGTTCGGTTAGCACATTAACATCAAATTTCCCGCTTCCTTTTCTATCCTGAGCAAGCTGAACAGCAGGGTGATGTAATTTTGGTTTCGTTGTAGATCAGAAGTGAGTTCTGTTGGTGGAACTTACCTCATTCCTCATCCGAACGAGATGTTTGCAAGTTTCAAAATTTTCTTACCGGACATGTTTGAATTCAATTTTATTGCATAGCAAAAATTAATTTCTTTTATTCTGTTTCTATTGGGTGGAGAGAGAAGGGGAAGATGCTTTCTTTGTAAGCATCTTCGATGGGGGAGTCATAGCTGCTGCTGACGGTGTCTCTGGGTATAATACCTTATTTTGAAGCAGCAAGGTGTTTTTCTATTGATTGAGAAGTTTCAAGTATTTTGTCTACTAATCTATTTTAGACAAAATTTGATGTGTAATTAACTTCCAAAAAGTTCAGACATGTTTGCAGTTTGCTTTGCCAGCCCTATTTTCAACACACACACACACACACACACACACACACACAGATATATATATATATATATATTCCTGTTTCCAGGACCGCAAAAGTTCATTGCTTTTCGGTGATCCCAGAAAAGACAGTCAACAAATATTTTCTCATAAAATCTCTGTGTTTCGACAGCTTTACAATCCTAGCTACCTGAACAAAATTTTACCCAGAAAAGAGTGGAGTATTTCAAATCAAATCAAAACATGCCCTTGGTTTCTTCAACAAGTAGGAAAGCTGTGTTATTATGCGAGCTGAAAAGTCATTATGCAGTGTAGATTTATTCCCCCATCGTTTTTGACTATTTCCTATTTTCTATGGTTTGTCAGTTGGGCTGAACAAAATGTGGATCCTTAATTATTCTTTAAGGAGCTGATGGCTAATGCTTCATCTCTTGTAGGGAATACGGAGTTAGTATAGGCATACTTGAAACAACAATTTCTTTTAGGAATTGTCATCTTTTTGTACTTTGATTCGAATGATTCCTTAAAATAAGAACTAGGATGTTTACTAAACTTCCAAAACAGCTTTAAGCATGTACTATGTTATTTTTTTGACTAATATCTGAATTCATCTTTTACCAGGTTAGTTACGACCCCCGAAGCCTCATAAGGAAAGCACATGCTGCAACTTCTTCTAAAGGCTCGGCTACTGTGTCAAGTTTATCATATCCCGAAGAGGCCTTCCCTTCCCTCCCCTTCCCTTCTAAACAGTCACATGGTAAGGACAGAACAATTTTATACTTTATGGTACTATAATTAAGGTCGATTTTTAATTGGGTTATAGTAGCATGGCGGAATTGGGTTATAGCATCGTGCCGATGCTAGAGAGGAATGGAATACTTAAGGTTGCCAATGTAATTGTCTGTAAATTAAGAGTTATCTGCAAAGGTAAAATAACAAATACTAGCTGTTTGCTCTGGTAGTTCTTTTCCAATTTCACTTTTTGTTTTCTAATGGAGCTCGGAGTTGGTTGGTCAAACGTATCTTGATGCTGTGGTGTGAGTGCAAAGTTTATTTGTCATCAACTCCATATATAAGCATTGGAGTCATTTATCCTATTATTCATTGTTGTCGTTTGTTTAGGACAAAAAATCAAAAACCAGAATCCACTAACCATGTCAAAACAAGTTTAACTTGCAAGGGAACAATTGTGAAGGTTAATATTCATGCTTCGGACTTGAAGAGAGAATGCTAGGTTTTTCCGTTGTTCTTTCTGTAAACAAAGGTTAGCAGTGTGGAATTAGTGGGAGGTGACACCATAGTAATGGGCTCAGATGGGTTCTTTGATAAATGCTTTTGATGGTGAAATCGTTTCAACATTGGCCATGCATACTGATGTTATGGAGGCCGGTATGTGTTTCTCGGTACTGTTGTCTGTTAGAGACTAGCTAGTATCATCTCAGAGTAGTGAATAAATTGCAAAATATTATGTTCTTCTGTTTTTAATCCTAGCAAAGGCATTGGCTAACCTGACAATCAATCATTCAATGGATTCAAGATCTGAGTCTCCCTGCTCATTAGAGGCCCGATAGAAGGTAGAACTATTTGCCAGAAAAAAAGTTGAAACTGCCACAGCCTTCACAGAGTAAATTTCTCTTAAATAGTGATACAATCCAAACTCTTGACAGAAAATAACAAGTAGCGAAAAGTAATCAATAAATAATAGCCCATAATCTTTGATCATTGTTTTAGGAAAATAACTTTTCAATACTAGAATCTTTTAGGTAAAAAATCAAAACTTTCTGATGCAATTATACCTTACACTGTCACGAAACCAATAACAAAAAATAATCTCAAATGATGATTTAACAACATAACTAACTCAACATTTATTATTTAATTGATTCTAATAAATTGCTAAGTATACGCCTTTAGGGTGCCATTTAAATAGACTGTAGACATGCCTGAAAGCAAGTCTTGCTTACCGCTGGACCTGCATCGTGTGAAGCCAAACCGTCCACCAGAACTTTGAGGCATTGGTCATGCAGCTGCAGAACACATTGGCAGCAATTCCTTGAGGTACTTCAGGTGACGGTGCCACTTTCGGTGCTAGCATTGAGTTGTTGGAAGAACGTTTTTGCAGCTTCATATGTAGACCAGCAGATTGCGGCAGCAGGAGAATGGAAAAGCATTCGCGGAATCCATCCCCTCATGAGGCCCCTGTACCCATCTTTTTGCAATATTGTTTTAATCACGTCCCTAATAGAACTACTCTTAAATCTATCACAGCCGCATACACCCTGTTATACAAACATTTTTTAATAACAATATTACAACAATCAGAGAAGCTAAGCTAGATGCATGATTAATCAAAGTGAACAATCAACTCGTTAAGAATCACATAAGTATTAATGGATGTTGACATACGTAAATCGGGAGTTTTAGTCAAAACCACCAACTTGAAATTAAAAGCAAAACAGGATGGACCAAGATAAAGAATGAATGCTGCAGTAAATTACTGCAAAAATTCAGTTCGAGAGAAACTGATTATCTCAACCATCTTGGTTTTGCTAAAGCTACAACAGTAAGAAACTAGACTATGAAGGCTGGAAAGCAAGTAAAGAGCTAGCAAGTGGTTTGCTTACAGTTTAATGCTCTCGCAAGGCAGTGAAATAAAAGGTGTTGCAGTAACTACAGAGTGGAAGCTGCATCTTCTGACTCACAGCATCACACTAAAGACATTGGTTCCTTTAACCAGACACAAAACGATATAGCAGACAAAACAATGGAGATAATACGATCTACTAAAAGAAACATCAAAGGCAGGAGATGATTGTCAATTTAAAACTATCCAAATTATTTAAGCTATAGCTTTGGATAATTCAATTCATTTGAGAATGACCAAAAAAAGTACACAGTCGTTAATAACAAGTTTGTCAAAGATCAAACCTTTTTCCTAGAAGGGACAACAGCAAAAAATTTAAAAAGATAATGAAGGATTTGACTTAAAAGAAACGTAGTTCATTACATCATCTGTTTGGAAACAAAGACAAGTCAGTATTTGTAAGCTTTCACTCAAGATAACAAAAGATTAACTATGTTCAAAAGGAAAATATTAGGATATGTGGGCTTCCTTTTGCTATCAAGAAGTTTTCACTTACTACATCCACTAAACAAAATTTCCTGATGATATAGCTAGCATAAATGTGATTAGCGCATCAGCACGGTGCAGCAAAAGCCAACAAAAATAAAATGGAAAAAACAGAGCCAAAGAGTGAATTACCTGACACTGCAACTGAGTTTTAACTACATCAAGCGGCGTAGTAAAAATCGCAGCAGAAGCCCCAGCAAGAGCACCAGCCGTAGCATGGACAATTACCTGCTCATCACTCGCACTCTCTGGTGAAATCTCAATCAAACCCCTTTTCGCCGCTTCATAAGTTGCAAAATGAACAGCCGTAAACGGTGCATTCATGAGTACCGTCGTCCTGTAGGAAGCATAAAACGCCCCAAAACCTTCCTCTTTCAAGACTTTTTTAACACAATCCAACACCCCTCTATAAGCAGCATTGTTACCCAACTGTAACCTCTGCTTCACCATATCCATAGGGGTAAAAACTGCGTCACTTGCGACCGTCGCTAAAACACCGGAAACTGCATGAGCCGCTGAGTTATTCGGGTTCCCACCCGAAAAATACTTCTTGCTGACTTCGTAAACAGAGAAGTAGACGGCATGGGCCGGACCAGCCCCCATTGCCATGGCCCCAATTCCCCGGTATAAGCCCGGGAGTCCTTCAGATTTGAGGATGGAACGTAGCGCGTGACGTACACCCGCCGATTTGATGGGGCAGGAGCCGAGGGCTTGCATATGGGTCTTAACGGTGTCAACAGGGAACATAGCCATATGCTCAATGCAGCCGGCGATGGAGCCAGCAATCATGAACTGCCAAAATTGGAGCCCGTCATGGGGATTTACAATCACCTCCGGGTGGAAATCAGGCGGCTGAGGCAGCGGCCGGAAGTCTGAACTTTGGAACTTTGTTGTGGTAGCTTCTGTTGCCATCAATAATAAAGAAATAGGAAGGTTTGGGGTTTTTTTTTGGAATGAAGAATTGGGTAACTAGGCTTTTGTAATGGCTTTAGCTGGGGAGTTATGGCCATACAAAGTTTTATTCTTCTAAATAGGAAGATCAAGATTGAATTGCATATTAGAAGAGAAAAAGATAATAGAAAAATGGGTT
Organism: Adansonia rubrostipa; assembly: GCA_038381775.1. NCBI lineage: Eukaryota > Viridiplantae > Streptophyta > Magnoliopsida > Malvales > Malvaceae > Adansonia > Adansonia rubrostipa. The sequence goes on from JBBYHM010000013.1 coordinate 1,961,156, forward strand.
TCTTTTAGCTTCTTATTATTTATTGGACATTTGCTAAGCAAGAAATTTTGAAGCTTTAACAAGCCAGAGATGAAGTTGGACCAGTTGCATTAGTCTTCCACGAATTTGGGGTTTCTTTTCAATTTTAATGTCTTTTTTTTTTTTTTTAAAGCAGAACGAACAAAATAAAAGATTTGGTCTTTTTTTTTTTTTTTAAGAAATATTGGATCTTCGATGTCGTCTGTAGTAACTTCGACCAGGTTGATTGGGCTGGAAGCTTGGACTGGAACCCATAATCATAAAAAGATGAGCCTAAAGATGGCCCAGTCTCCAACCGCCACTTATTCTTTTTGTTTCTTCTGGTCTTTGCTCGACACTTTTTTGTTTGTTTCTCGGGAGTGGCTGCTTTGCCTGCTGTCTTTCTTACATTCAGATAGTGAAGCTTCATACTCTTTTACATTCTTAGGGGTGGCAACCAGATGATCACTTGTTTGCAATTTTTCTTCCATTTGAATTAGCTGTAGTTTTACTCCTTACATAAAATAATTCTGATGATATTGAAATTTGATTTTGAGGAGTTTGTCAAAGGCGAATCACCCCGTGGATATCTTTTGCTTTTGGAACAAGTAGTTCCTTGCAAGGATAAATGCCTTACAAAATTGACTAGTTTACTATTCATTCAGCTTTTGATGGGCTGCTGCGAAAGGGAATGTAAGAAAAGGGACGCCCGCAATAATAATACCTTGAACGGAGTTCCGTCCGCAGTGACTCCAAAACCCCCCTATGGAAGGATGCAATGGCATATGGCACCTTCAGTTGACCTGATCACCCTTTTTTTGATTTGAAAGTGAGTAGTTTTGAGTGCCAGGCTCAATTGACCTTAAAATTGGCCCAAGTTTTATGAGTCTGATGGATCTGGGTTTTCTGATAAACAGCATCTTCTAAATGAAATTGACACAAATAAAACATTTTAGGACTTGGACGACTGATGATGAATTGCTTAATCACTTTCTTCATTTTTCTAAAAGGGACCACTCGAAGTTACTACTTTTAGTTAAGTCCAATGGGACAAAGAAACTTCAACTGCTGGGCCGAATGGGAAGAAATGGGCCATTGCAATGGCCACCATGACCCCATTTCTGGCCCTTTTAGCTTGACCTGACCACCTAAATTTAGGAGGAAAAGCAGCCGAATAATAGACTATATGAACTGTATATACAAGTACAATTCAGGGGCTCGTCTAGACTTTGTTAATCAAGCTAATACTATAGCACAGCAACTCACTATATATATTTATATATATTAAACTCTGTCACTGACTGCTAATAAGGCAGGATTAATGTGGTAGTTGAGTGGCAATATCAATTCAATTACATTACATTACTTAAGCTTTTTCATCAGCTTGCCATCCCTAGTTAAACGGGGCACCCTGCATGTCGATGTCAAATGCCAATGGCAATCTCCTTCCGAAATATTTGCTGGGGATGGGCCTCTCATCAGAAAATGACAGTGGAGTAGACATAAAAGAGACACATAAAGGAAAACAAAAGGCCCGCCAACAAAACGTGGAACGACCAATTGACTAAAAAGAAAAGGAGAGAAATCAATCAAATCATGAACATACAAAAGGACCACTGTAAGTCTGGTTCAATAGTCTAAGTTCCCCCAATGACTTGATGCATTTCCCCGCTCTAAATAATTCACTGAAATGTGACCTTTTTATTTATATATACAATAAAAACCTTTTTCTAGGCCTTGCTGAATGGCGGTTGATGCATGCAGTAATCCACCAGCAAATGCCAGAAATAGGCCATTCTTGAGTACGAATAGTAGCCAGGGTGAATTTATCTGAGGAATGGAGCTTAGTTCTCTCTCAGAAAGCTCCATCGGAAGTGGCCAGAAAGTTTGGGATGAAAATTGGAGAGAGTTTGAAAAATATATTTTTCATCGAGGCAAATACAAACGATAAAAAAGTCCACAGAGAAAAAGATATTTTTAGTGAGATATTTGGAAGATGGTTTTGGGTTATCTCCCTAGTCCTAGGAAACTCTCTTCACAAATCGGCCCTGTCATGAAGCGTCCAAAAATAGCAACAGTAATTCTTAAAATATATATATATATATATCCACATTTTAGATGGAGAAAGTGAGAGAGAAAGAAAGAAAGAAGATGAAACCTTGAGCCTGGGTCTTTTATCAGCATTGAGTTTGCGGACTTGATACCTTATCTTCTTGGAGAACAATCTAGTCTGACGCTTCTCCTTGTACCTAAGAACGCTAGCTTCCCTTCTTGCTCTTTCTTCTTCCATCACTGGCACTTCCCCCATCTACACATATCGAAGTAAAATTAATTAATAATCACTTCAATGGAATCTTACCAATGAGCAATAAGGGACCTAACTACCATTGAATCCCCTCTTCTCAAAAATTGGTAGATTAATTGAGTTTAGAAAATAAGACGGGTCATTGCCGTTATATGGTAAAATATGCATGCTCACAATAATCCAAATTCAAAATTACATGAAGTTTTCTGACAGAATTCTATGCTAAAACGTAGATTCATCTGTTTTTCCCTTCCTAATTATATAAAGACTATCTCCCAATGTTTATAAACTGTAAATTTTCATCTTTTATAAGAAAGGGAAACATAGATTCTGATAATTAACATTAATTTTCCTCTTGAAAATACAATAAAAACCAGAAATAAGAAGCAGAAGAAAACGGATTGTAAGTTAGTTGAATACTAACATACTAGCCATTGCTTGCCATTGAAATCGAATAATCATCAGCCAGTAGAGGCCCACGATCCGACCAAGCATCCAAGACTTCTTGATAATTCAAATTCAAGTTCAATGAAACCCTCTTCTGACCCTCCAATTCCCAGAAACCAAGATTTTCCTTCTTTACAACCGGGTTATATTCACTTTCTTCTTCAAAGCAATTGCCCGTATAAAGTACTTTCTGGTCTCTTTCGTCGTCTTCTTCATCTTCTTCTTCCGCACTGTAAAATCCGCCTTCCCAATCGATGAAGTCCCAACTTAGATGACCAAGCAACTTATTCCCTAGCAATTTTTCTTCATTTTCAATGAGCAAAATTCCTTCCATTTCATCCATAATATCAATCTCTCCATGCGTGTAGCTTCCTTTGGTGTCGTTGGATTCAGAGACAGTGGCATCTGGAACTTGTTGTTCTTCCTTCTTTGGGCTCCTTAAGAATGAATTGTACCCCATCTTATCCAATATCATAGCTCGCTCTTGTCCCACTTGTTGTTTTACTTCCTCTTCAGTCGTCATGCAATGGCAATTTCAACTTAAAAGACGAGAGAGTTGAATGGATATTTTTCTTTCGTTTTTAAAGCTCTTTTTAATCCTGCATGTTACCTTATCCTCATCCTATCGGTTGATTCATTCTATATTTTCTGCGGATTGGCTGACTGGTTCCAGCTTGGAAGTAGATAGTGGGGCCTTTAGAACCTATTTGATCCATGTGATTTGGGACCATATGAAGTTAATTTGAACATCTCCCATCTCTCTTGTATGGAAAAAGAAAGAAATATAATGTTTCATATATGAAGAAGCACGTGATCAACATAGAAAGTTTCTTTCCATGGCACTTTCATATCATATAATAATTAGATGCAAGTCATACTTGCTAAGAAGAAGAAGATCCATTGTTAAGAAATAGTGGGTTAATAACCGACATATATTAGCTTTGCAGGTAAGGCATCCCCTCAGTAAGATAACTCATACCATCAAGATGAAGACCGCATTTATCAGTTTACAAAACTATGCTTAAAGTATATTATAAAATTTTATTCACTATTCATGTGATTCTTAATACTTTTCCAAAAAAGACCGTACAGGTTTTACCAAGAACCATGTAAATTTCCTCAAACGACTGGTGAAAATTACTGTATGCATGCCACAACCAGAAGACAAAAAATGGTGTCGAGTTTAGCATTATTTCCGCAGAATTGCACAGGCACTTCACGTATTAATAGTCAATACATTGAAAAAGCAATAAGACAAGTTAATAAGCTTCTAAATTTGACTTCATAAATATACTTCCTCGTAGAGTTAGGAACTTGCTGCTTTGGTTTTTTATTACACTTTTAATTACAAAACATTTCTCTGATTTGACATGAATCTGCAGCTGGTATATAAATAATATATTTGTATATATTATACATATATTATTACACTATAATATATCATCTACTATTAAATAAAAATATCTAAGCTTTCCCCATGAAGAGAGCACTTCTTAACTGTAGACCCTCACGTGAAGAAGCGTGTAGGTTAATTATAGTTTTATCAAAGATATTATTTGGGAAGATATTGCCAATTACACAAGATTGATAGAGAACAGAACACGATGGTGATTTCCCAGTGTGATTGCCATGGGCTGTTTTCCTACTAGCCGATCCCTTTAATCTCATCATCCATCAAATCAAATTAACCTGCTAAAACGATATGCTAATTATATCTACTGCTCATAAATTTGAATCTTTATTATAGTAGCAATAATTTACCCTGCTTGGTCACATCAGCCTAAAGTTTTACTTAAGAGATCAATTAGGAGAGAATTAAAGAAGGCTGAGTTATAGACAGAATTCAACTGACTTTCAGGTGAAGGAAGAGAAGGAAAGATCACTAACCAATACGAAAGAGAAGCTTTCTAAGGTCTAAACCCTAATATTCTTGGTACCTCACATGCAGAGTTTGACCCCATCAAAATTAATCTTCCGTTATATGTAGCCTTATTAACGAAGTTTTCTTTCTTTTTTTTTTTTTCCCCCACTTTAATGTGCATTGTACGATCTTTTTCTTTCTTTCTTTCAGGCGCCAAGACAAAAACCATTCCTATCCAACAAAAATTAGAGGGAAGAAAAAGTGGACACTTCTGTTTGACAAAGACAAAAGGAGCTAATTAATTAAAAGTTTTTAAGTCCAAAGAGATTCTCTCTTAAGAGCTGGGTCTTGGATTACATTGCTAGAAGAAGGGAAGTTGAGGTATTGAGAAGTGTTATCAAAGTTATTAGTGGCTAGAAGGAAGGACTTGTCATCTTGTCCTATTTGAGTTGACAGGGCCGATTCCTGCTGCATGTGAATGCAAAGTATCTCAGTCTGAGCCACCGCAAGCTGCATTTGCAACTGTGATACTTGATTTTGAAGGTAGGATATGGCCCCAACGCATCCATATACCGGGTCCCTCACTCTTGCATTTGCTTCATAAACTAAGCTACTTACAGCATCCGCTCTCTGGTGAATCGGGAGCTCCTATAGTATTTAAAAGAAGATATACATTAATTAAAAACAAAAAGCAGTTTTGGAAAAACGAGCAAAGTTCCAAAGACATGCATTAAAAAGAGGAGAAAGCTGAAAGAAACCTGCAACATTTTGCTGACATTGCTAGCACCGAAGACTTTGTGCACAATAGCAAACTTGTGAGGGTCATCAGAAGGGAAGTAAGGAGCAAAGATGCAGTCTTTCGCGCATCGACGCCTCAGCAGTTTGCAGGAGGCGCATGGTGAGGAACCCCCCATATCTGCTGATGATCAAGAACTACCAAAAGGGTATACAGGGAAAAAATGGTTTTCTTTGATGTAGAAGGAAGAAACTTGAAACTTCAAAGGTTAGTTTTGAAGAGAAGGGGGATTAAAATGGGTATTTATAATGGTTGAGAAGGGTGCCCGCTGCTCACCTAATGTGGAATGAATCCACATGTTTCAGGATTTAAAAATTTATCAAGTATTGGGATCGAATTGATGAAGGTGGCTGATTAACATTAAAATAAATAAACAAACATTAGAGATATGTATTTTTAATTACACTTATGTCCATGTCTAGCAAAAAAATCATAGTTTTAACAAGGGCAATGAGGTCAGTTTAAAAGAGCACTCTAACAAGATCTTATGGGAAACAACCGGTGTAAGTTGACCACCGCCTTGGCGCGTGATAGGTTGTCATCCAAGCAGTTGCAGTCGTGTAGTTCCCACGTTCTTGTTGTTTGACTCTTCTACGATATTATACTTGAACGAGAAAGGCAGAAAAATTAATAGTAATTGGGGTGTGTTTTAAGAATTATTATACCCTAGAGAAAAATAATAGGAATTGAAAGAATTATGAAATTTGCATAGATTATGTGCGAACAAATTATTTGCAATGTTGGAGTTGAAAGAATAACTATTGGAAAGTAAGAATCGATTTAAAAAAAAGAAGTGAAATTAACCCTTCTAACCTTAAACCAGCTTTTGACCCAAAAAAAAGGGAAAACACCTTAAACCAGACTCCATGAGAATGGGCTCAACGTGAATGTTTGTTGGCGTACACATTCACATAGCATCTCTCGTTTCTATCTCACACACATCGTTTGATTAACCCTACGAATCACGATGTGGGCTGCCATTAATGAACGTGTAGCAACTTAGCCATATACTCAATATTCAATTCATATAATATATCAAATGCTGCAGAAAACATCGAGAAGTTGCCTTGTCGGTCTTCCTAGAATGCTTTTTCTTTACACTTTAATGGGTTGTTCTCAGATTCATAGTGACCTGCGTAAATTTTTGTAGTTTCAGTTTATATGGAAACCAGTCTCGTAACTCATCTATTTACTCTTAACAACAAAAAACACTATTCATTGATCAGGTTATTTATTTAATTTGAACTAAATTAAATTTAAAATAAGTTTTAGTAATCTGAATTAATTAGATTTGATTTAGATACAAAAATTTACTTATAAAATTATGTAAATATTAATATAAACATATATTTTCGAACTCAAATTGAAAGAAAAAAATATATTGAATTTGATCCAGCCATAAACATTTCTACTTGTAGAATAACCTATAGAGTTATAAAATCATAGTTCCTACAACATTTTTTTTTGGTGCTTTTAAAAAAGCTAGGTACCCTTACATATATTAAAACAACTTAAGAGATTATATATATAAACCCAATTTGATCTCCCAAAAGCTGTTTACCAAGACTTTGAACTTTGAACTCCATATAAATTATATTGAGCCAACTTGATTGCCGTTAGTTTCTCATTCAAATTTCGGAAAGTATTAAGGTTCATGGCTAAAAATAACAAGTTATTGAAAGGATACAAGGAAAAAGAAACGATCAAGGCTAGTGGGAGTATATAGAGATTATTATGTAGTATGGTATAGAATTTTATTTTATTTACTTTTGGTAAAAAACTATAACTTGTCTTGCCTACACTGCTTACCAAGTGATAAATATCATATGATTGTGATTGTAAGTCACTCTATTGCATTAATGAAAATATTAGGTCTCCTCACCTCATCTTAAAGGAAAAAAAA
>JBBYHM010000013.1:1977405-1988851 GCA_038381775.1 Adansonia rubrostipa
AAAAATATCAAGAACAAATAAATTTACCTCGATTTTGAGAACTACCACCATATCCTCCACCTCCTCTGCCGCCACCACGGCCCCCGTGACTTCCAGATCGACCGCCTCCACCATAACCGCCACCGCCATCACCGGCACCTCCGCCAGCGTAACCTCGACCGCCACCTCGATAGCCTCCATCACCGCCATATCCACCACCATATGAAGGCGGAGCAGCTTGGCCTCCATCTTGACCGTCCATCCTTTAACGATGTATCTAGGGAGTTTTTTTTTTTTTGTTTGTTTCTTTCCTTTCAAGAAGGGAGAGATAAAAAGAAAGAAAGAGAATTAGGGTGCAATAAATATTGTGTTATGTGCAATATAACGGGCCGTCTAAGTCGGAAACGAGTTTCTTTTTTTTTTTTTTTTTTCGGTGTGCGGTGAGCTGCATACAATTTAATTCCTTGATCGAACGGTAGGCCTGACCTACACATTGAGGATGAAGATGTTCACCAACCCAACCGGGGTCGGTTTTGGGCGTTTTGTCTCGGAAAGGGAAACGAGATTTTAGAATAATTTAATTTATAATGACCTGAAAATTATTGCTACAAAATCAAATATTATATTACCATACAATCAAAAAGGATAACAACAAATAAATGTACCGTTCGATGATTCGATCTTTGATTCTATACCTTTTGCTAGCAAAAACTGAAACGTTAGAGCCTACCATTTCAAACAGACACAAAACTCAAAGATACAAAAATGCTTAGCTTTCTTTCTTGCTTTCCCTCCATACTTCTGAATAGAATTTGTACATACCTTCTTCAGCCTTTTGCCCTTTTGAAACTAAAATCCATAGGAGTATGACCAATTTTTTTTTTTTAGAAAAAAGGAAAGAGCTATTAATTATTATATTTAGACAATAATATTATTTGTTATTATAAATAATTCATTAAAATACTAATAACGAAACACTTAATGTATTTTCAATATTACATGTTTATGCTAGAAAAAGTAAAAAGTAACATTGTAAAGGTTTATCTTCTTAAGGGGGTTTTTTATAAATTAGGAAACATAAAAGGGCAGATAAGAGAAAGAGCCGTTCCGACTGGTGGTGAAAGCCACTGACACCTGTAACTACGGGATCTTCGTTATCTTACCGCTCCTTTTAATAATCTGGCTCTCTGCTATTTGATTTTTTATTTTTTCAGGAGACGGTTCGATCTTTGCAAATTCTTCCGTCTTTGATATTTCTTTTCCTCAATGGCAGCTTATCGACCGAGGCTTGGCTTTGCAATATTTTTGTGTTGCCTATTCTTGATCGGCTCAATTTCTTCAGCTTCCAGAATTGCTCTTCCTTCTGATTCACATAAAGTCTCCTTGGCTTTATATTACGAATCCCTTTGCCCTTACAGCGCCAATTTCATAGTCAATTACCTACCTAAGCTCTTCGAAGATGACCTCATGTCGATCGTGGATCTCCGCCTCGTTCCTTGGGGAAACGCTAGACTCAAAGGCAACGACACCTTTGACTGCCAGGTCTTCTTATTATACTCGACTGGGTTTTAATTTAAACAAGCTTTTCAACTGGGCTTTTATTTAACTATTAATTTTCCCCAAAAAAAAAAGGCAATTATTTTGTTCTCACGCTTTTACCTTTTTTTCTATTTTTTTTTTTGTTGCAGCACGGTCCTGGTGAATGCTTGTTGAACACTGTGGAAGCTTGTGCAATTGATGCCTGGCCTCAACTGGTAAATTTTTCATAATTTTTCACTGTGTTTTAGTAGTTGATATGGGCTCAAACCTTTTTTTTTTTGACGGAGCATGTCATAACTGAAATCGTATTGAAACTATTGGAAATTTACTTCTTCCTGAATCCAAGTTCCAACCTGCGAAATATAGAACACAGTTTATGTTAACCTCAAGTTTTTGCGATGCAGAATGACCATTTCCCGTTTATCTATTGCGTTGAGGCTTTGGTATTGGAGCGCAAGTACCTTGAGTGGGAATCGTGCTTTGAGAAATTGGGATTGGAATCAAAGCCCATAACTGATTGCTATAGCAGTGGACTTGGGCTAAAAGTTAGTCTCTGTGCTACAGTTTGACCATGTTCGTTCATGTGATACAATATGGATTACATTTGTTAGTCATCTCAGTAAAATATTCTGTCTTGAATATGTCTATCTTCATTTTCTTCACCTAACAACTGAGTATCCTGGTGTGAACGCTAGTGCTAACTTGAAGAACCTCAGATGTGTACATTTAGCAGCCCTAAAAGAAATTTAGCATGTAACCGCTAATTTGACTTGTAATCTTATGATACTCTGATTTGAGATTCATGGTGCATGAGGTAGTCCTTCCTCGTGATAGCAGTACCCATGGTAATAGACATCCTTAATTTCTTTGTTCTCCAACTGATTTGTGTGAAGAGGATTTAACATGCTGTTGTGTTATTTCCTACTGTATTTGGAGTACCTGAGGACTCTGCTGATTGTTATGTGATTTTCTTAGCTCACTATTGGAACATAAAAGCAGAAAGTTGTAAATGAAATTTCACCTGCTAGACCAAGCGAAAATGGAACAAAATAATAGAAAGGATTAAGCACTGCTTAGCTTATATTTGTCTTAATGTTACTGGCTCTCCTTATAATTTGCTTTAGCGTATTAACTCTTGGATTATGGCTTTTACCACTGTGAATCTGATATGTGTATAACTTTACAAGCACCTGCTATTATGTGTACAAAATTACCACTGATAGGACTGGACTTTTAATGTTCTTAGAAGATCTTATTCTAAATTTTGAAGATTTACATGCCTGTCAGCTTTTATGATTCTGTTGTTTGGTTCCTTCCTTGGTTTTTATAATACTCTCCCGCAGTTGGTTGTTTGGATTCCTTAGGGACGATAGTTTGCTCATATTCATGATTTTTAGGCAATTATGTCATTTTGACCAAGTTTTGTTTTTTAACAAAAGCCACTTCCACTTCCTCTTCCTCTTGTTTTGTTTTGCATTTTTGTTTTTTTGTTTTTGTTTTTTTAGTTTTTTTTATCATGACAAAAGAATATCCTCCATTCATAGTTGAATAGCTTAATTAGGAATTGTTTTCCTTATGCAGCTTGATCTACAATATGCAGCCGAAACTAATGCCCTCGAACCTCCTCATACATATGTACCTTGGGTTATTGTGGATGGGCAACCACTTTATGAGGTTTGTTTCCTTGACTATCAAATTGGTTGATGATTCCACTTGTTCATTACTCAAATTTGTGATTTTGATCAATGTCAGTATTGATGGTTTACATGCTCAATAAAGGATGTTATATCTGTGATTATAGGACTATGAAAACTACATAAGCTATGTGTGCAAGGCTTATAAAGGTGCTACTCTGCCCAAGGCTTGTAGTGGACTAACCTCCAATCAAATCATTGGAAAAAAATCTATCCATCCAGTTTGCTATAAGGAGATACCGGCATCAACATTATCATCAAGAACCATATCAACTGTTATGTCATGGATACGGAAGATGGCAACTTCTTTGTAATTGTTTCAGTTTTATACATGCATAAATGTCCTAATATACGTGTGTTATCTGATTGGATTCTAGTTTTGTTAAGCATTAAGACTGAAGTTCATGTAAGCTTTGCTCGTCATTAGTGTTTGAATCAGAATGTGGACTTTGATAAACTGCTTATATATCATGACAGATCACCAGAAAAATTATATTTCCTTCGCTAATGGGAGGGAAATTTCAAAGGTCGCACGCTGCCTCCTATTACTGATAGGCTGCGAGCTCTGGTTTTCTAGTAATGCGTTTTCGAGCTTCCTTGGGTCACGACGGCCCAACAATATCGATCAATGGCTTGTTTTCCTGGGGAAGCATTTTGGGCCTCATGTTAAAACCAAGACAGCCCAATTCAAACTTTCTAATGGCATAGGCTTTTCAACGTTAATAGGTTGGTTCATCTTGCAAATTTTGCACTTCATCAATATTGAAAGGTTCCAGTTCCAAAGTGAGCTGTTCACTGTCCTAACCGAATAGTTCTGACTTCTGGGCTCTGAGGACATCGGATTATGGGTAGTCTTTTAGTTGTTTTCCTTCATCTGTTTCTTTATTTCTTTTCTTTTATTTTTTTTAAATAAACCAAACGGGTAATAAGAATGAGAGAATTAAGGATTAGACAATGTAGACAAACTAATCACGGGTACCAATTGCAATACAATGTTAGGCCACATGGAATTTTGGGTTGGAGTAGTTATAATAAGATCATGTATGGAAGTGAAGGAGGGAGGACAGAGGAAAGAGAAAGAGATCATAACAATCACGATGCCTCGTTTTGTCAGAGAAATCTATGCTTTAATGGATGCTGTCGGCGACCAAAACAGCAGTTTTTACTGTCATACTCAGTCACTCACTAGTCACTTCCAACGTGTGATCCGTTATAGTATTAGTTTATTTTTCCCCATTCTTTCTTTTCACATCTTCAATTGATCTTTCATGGGTTTTTGGCGTTACTGCTTTTCTTAATTCTCATCATCACATCACCGCTTCTCCCTGCTGCTAGCTGCCAACTGCCAAGGGTCCCAATCCATCACTTGGCTATACGTGCCTGATTCTTCTCCGGAAAAAGGGCCCCCACAACCCATTCGCTTGCCCATTTGTTTCCCGATTACACTACTTTGCATTGAAGATATATAAGGATCGAATTATAAGCTCTGTATATATCTGCTATTTATTATTTTGTACTGCTAATACTACTTAGTAAATAAATAAAAATTTGTGAGGCTCTGAAAATCATCTCAGGGAGATATCATTCATTATTCTTTAATCTGTTTTTGTTTGTTAAACTTAAAATAAGATATGTGGTACGTATGTTTTAAAACTTTCCCCAAACTGGAGTAATGGAAGAGAGAAAAAAAAGACAAAAGAATGTAAAAGGAGGACTACTGGTGGGTCACAAGTCTTGTACATTAAAAATTTAACGTTCGTTTCAATTTCAATTAGAAGGATCAATGCTAGTAATATTTGATTTTCCCCTTGGAAGAGCACACAAACAAACCAATTGAAACCGCATGCAAAACAGCAAGCAAAAAAGCTGCAGACAATATATATATATATATATATATATGCATATATTTGGATCCTATCAATCTATACAACATCCAATGGACATAGCGTAATCTTTACATAAATAAGTATTAATGATTTTTTATTTCTAGTAATATGATTAGTCAGAAAATTTCATGAAATTATTATTCCATAATTTTATTAGGTTCCTTATAGAATTACATTTTATATATCAAGGTTATGAAGGTAGTGTTATTTTCAAATTGCCATAACTAGTTTTCCACAACCCAAACTGACCTGTTTCCCCAATATTTAATTTTCATTTCAATTTTCATCCCACAATAATAAACCATGAATTTATTAACTTACATTATTTAAAGGATTATGTGACTAGAGGAAAACAAATTAATTTTACGACTTCATCAGTTTCTTAAGCTCTAGTTTTTCCTTTTCTTTCTTTTTTTTTTTTAATTATTTTGTATAAATAAAAGAAGAAAAAGGAAACACATAAATTTAAAGATCCTGTGGGGGCAGCTTCTTCAATATCTTGAAAGCAAAGCATAAGAAGAGGAAGAGCCATTGCAATGTTGTATCAGAAGCGGAAGTCAGAGAGAGAGAGAGAGAGAGAGAGAGGCCCATGAAGGGGCCTTTTCAGTGTCTGAATCATAAATCCAATTAATTTATTAATGTTGTCAATTGGCCTCTTGACTCTCTCCCACTTACGCATGCATTACTCTATATTGGAAGCACACTGATATATATACATGCCACATGATCTAACTCAAACTCAGAACACCCTCATTTCCTCTGTCGTTAACATATTTTTACAGCAAAGTACGGAAAATACTCTCTAACCAATTAATCCTAACCGTATACTTCTTGAAAGTGATAATAAAATTTATATTTGGTGTATTGATAATATTTAAAATTATATATTATTAGTGAATTTGATCATATCATCTCCTTTAAAGATTTTAAAAATAAATATAAATAATTTTATTTTTAATGAGATAGTAAGATCTGATGTATTGGTGAATAAATTTATATAAAATATAAATACATATTATGTCATCATTAATACTAAAAAACTTGACGAAAGTATACAACTTGCTGTTTTGGAAAATGCTTAATTTACAAATTAAATCCATATCTTAGAAATCTATATTATATATTTGTTCTGTTTAAAAATCTTGAATCGAATATGGCAGTAGGTTCCTCCACATATCTGTTTGATCTTTCGTTCCATAATAAGAAACCCCATTAATCTTAAATTTATTTTTTAATTGTTTCTAAAATTTTTACACCACTACCTACAGCCATTAGTATTAATAATTAAATTTCGCAAAAAAATGAATCATCAATCATTGAGCTAATGGATTACACTTTTTTCTACGTTGCTCCAACAATTTGGTCCCGACCAAGTGCCCAGAAAACTTTGTCCGAATGGCATTTCTCTCCATGTTTTGCAAGCCTTTGTTACTCGCTATATATATTTGCTTTGAGCTCTTACAAACTCCCTCTCAAAGCTTGTCAATGGCACCACATTTGGAGGTCGACTAAGTTTTTTTATTTTTTAACTGGAAGACTGAGATTATTATTCAAAACATTACCCTGAAACTGCTGTACAAAAAAGAGCAAAAACCTCAAAACCTCTGCTGCTGTTCCTGCATCCCAAAACCACAGAGATAATAACATATGATCATGACACTCTCCAAGTTTGATCAGCAGAGAGATGAATGCAAGACCAGCCTGCAACTGCGAAGGGCAGGAAAGAGTTCTACTTTTGTGCATATAAAACAAGGGCATACGGTTCCTTCTTTGGATGCAAATTCGAACTAAAATAAATTAACTACATATTCCTTTCAAGTTTCAATCCATACGTCAATAATAACACCTACCGGTGGTGCGAGACAAGACTAGTCGAGGAAGATGCCTTTAGAGAACCCCACGGCCCACCCACCCACCTACCCTCTTTCTTTCTTTCTCAAAAAATTAAATGAAGTATCATTGGGCATTGGCCCTCTAATTAATGTAAGAAGCTACGAATACCCTTAGGTAGCGACAAAAAAAAAAAAAGGAAATTAGCAAGCTATTAAGGGCTTTCCCTATCTTACAATTGAATGTTGTGACATTGCTCCTTCTACAGTTACACTCAGAAAAATACCATGCCTCCACCTACTGTAGTAACATGTAGATACAAAGATGATCAAACACAAGAGTTTTGATTGGAGTCCTCTTTTATTGGGTTTTGAACCTTTGGTCGAATTCACGATCAACATGAATTAGCAAAATTTGAAAGGATGAGGAGAAGTTAAGAAAAGAAGAAGAAGAAGAAAAAAAAAAAGAGGACTTTATTTAAGATGATTAGCTCTAGAGACAAATGGGATCTTCTAGCTTTCCTTTTTGACTGTGTGGAATCAATAGGGAACTAACTAAAGTTACAAATACAAATACAAATACAAATAAATTAAGAAAAAAGGGAGAATAAAAAAGGGTTAGTATTTTATAAAGGGAGAAAAGATGTTCTAGTAATGAAATCTATAAATACCATGTGATGCACTAGGGGGAGAAAAAAGCTTAAGCAGGGAAAGGAAGTTTCCGACAATCATATGCAGAGGAGATCAAGTAAATGGTCGATGAAAGAAGAAAAAGAAAGGAGCCAAAAAAGGATGAACAAGAACAAAAACTAATAATAGAACCAACTAAAGATAAGATCGTGAGAAAGATAGTGAAATTTGCATCAATGATCTAATTGTATAATGAAATTTAGGTTTGATATATTATTAGTATATAAATATATATTATACATTATCAGAATATCATAAATTATTATGAGTAAAATTAAAATTAAAAGAACTTTAAATTTTAAAATATTTATTTTTAGAAAACTTCAAAAAATTTAATTTTTTTTGATAAATGTAATAGTTCATGATGTTTGATAGTGTAGTGCATAACATATTAAATATAAACATGTAATAGTAATTTACACGATAGGAATAGAATGGAAGAAAGGCGTTGGGTGGTCCTTTTCACACTGAGGTGGTGGTTAAATAAATAAAAAAAAGGGCATCAACCACAAGGATTATTTCAAATATATTGATTGATGTAGCTTGCAGGAGCAGCCCGGTATCTTTTTGTTGATGTGATATTATCACAGAAAGAAATGTTTTCATAGGCATCTATTTCTATCTATATATATATATATATATGTATAGAGAGAGAGAAGACGATATGAGAATCTAAGAGAGAGAAAAGATCGTAAAGAGAGGATGGGATCCGAAGCACTACTGTTCTTTAAAATAAAAAAATTAAAAAAAAAACCCTTAAAACTCAAAATCTTAGATCAAGCTATAAAGAGAGAGCACCTGAAACTGAAAGTGCGAAGCATGTAAATTCGGAGAGGCGCACGTGTGCAATGTGCATGAATATAATATTATATTTCGATGCAGAATTAAGATTTCCCTTTGTGCCGGGGGAGAGGGGGAGACCAGCCGATGAAGAAAATCAGGCAGATGCACAGCTGCTTAGAGAAATCATATATCTTTGTTGTGGTAAATTAAGATTTGGCTACCAAGTGTTTGTGTTCGATCCTTTCCAACAACACCATCCGCTTCTTATATATATTATCTCCGGTACTGTCCTCGCTTTGAAGTAGTTTTGACTTAGCCAGAAACAAATTAATCTTAAACCAACACTGATGGTAAAAGAAAACACGAAAAAAAGACATGCTGAGGGCAATAACTGCTAAAAAAAATAGATATGAAACTGGTCAAGATTTCATGGTCAATTCCTTCTACATATTGTGCGGCGCCAACAAGGGAAGAAGAAGAAAAAACTAAAGGGAATTGGTGGAATTTTCTTCTTTTTTCTCTGTAAGGAATTCAATAGAACTGCATACATCTGATTGGAGCTTACCAGGTCAAAAACTAGAAGAAGAATGTAGAAAGATTGATAGACAGATAGATAGATAGAAAGAAAAAGTTTTTTTTTTTTTTTTCCTAATACAAGGCTGCTTGTTCTTCCTAAATCCTACCCATCAAAACAACTCAACAAAAACATACAAAAAGGAAAAGAAACAATTGATTGGAACCTACTATCTTCTTGTTTTTTATTTCACATTTTATATGTATATACTTTTATAAATTATCTATATATATAGTAATAAATTAGTAATCATGGCCAGCAATGAAGAATACTAGAGAAGATAAAAAAGTCTTATAAAAGAGAGATTGGTCGAAAGTGATTAAAACTAGATTTCTAACTCAATTTGATTCATGGGATACCGATCCAATTTTTAGAGAGAACCGCCAGATATATATAACTCATAGTCACATTTAAAACAGCTATGAAATAAAAAAAAAAAACTATAAGCTAGTGGCACTACTAACATTAGCTGCAGTTCCACCGACACTATCATCTCGGCCACCAACACCTCCGCTACCCCCAACACAATCAACCGCTTGAATGGCAGCCACCGACACATTTACCCCCACAGCTGTAGTTGTGACAGAAGGCCTTTTTCGCTTCTTCTTCTCATAAGGGATCCCTCTAGCTTTAGCCTGCCCTTCTCTCACTTCCCTCAAATAAATCTTCACAGCCTTTGCGCCAAACGGGTTTGATTCTGGACGTCCACCGTTTTCTTCGTAAGCAGCTCTCAGCCGTCCGATCAGAGCGTCGAGGCTACCCCACGCTTGCTTGAGTGGGCATGAGCAAGGAGCAGGTGGGTTTGGATGTCCGAAATAAGGACAACCCGTTATGTGAACCTTAGTTTTGCCAAACTGGTCAAGATATTTCAAGAACTCAATAACGTGTGCGCCACTGCAACGAGCTAGTGTTAACGGGGGCTTATGGTTCTTCAAGTATTGCAAGAAAGTGTTCCAGTCTCGACGCTTTTGTGACTCGTACCGACTCGGTGGAGCTGGGGACGAAGAAGACTCACCAATTCCTTTTTGTGAAGCCGTGGGCAGCGGTGCTGAAGTTGTAGCTGATGGTGAACCGTCGTTACCGCTAGTCGGGTTGGGTGCAGCATCCCATCCAGAGGCAGAATACATTGATTAAAAAAAAAAGTGCTGGGATTTTGGTTATCTTGGTGGGTTTTTGTCGACGATCGGCTGTGACTAATTTTCCCACCAATCTTTTTTCAACTTGGGATTTTGTTTTTGTGTGAATCACAAGTGTTGGAGAGAAGGCCGAAGGGTAAGCTTCTCTTTTCGTTTCGTCTATGAAAAGGCTATCAAAGTTTTACACTTCCTATCAATCACTCACAATTCACAAACTCTTTGCTAGCTGCTTCCCTGTTTGATTAGGTAAATACTAAAACAACCTCGATGGAGGATGTTATTGTTTAGGGTTCATTGAAATGAATAAAAGTGAGATGGAGAGGGTAAAAGGAAAAACAAAAAACAAATACTAACGCTGGATGATGGGACGTCCAAAAACAATTCTTATTACCACAACCAGAAGTATCTGGACTGTTTATAAAGTATTTTATAACCAAGTATTTAATTCAAGTCTTGCAAAATGAATGCAGCCAAGTAAGTTGTACTACGGTGCTAATAAATAATAACAAGAATAATTCATTTGTTCATTATAAAAAATTTTAAAAAGGGCTGAATTGTTTTACGGTAAGAATTAGATTAAAAGGAATGTAGTGTATGTATTTTGAGTCCACATGTCATGTAGATCGCCTGGTGGCCGCAATGGACGTATCATGTTCACTATTCACCCCCGGCGGTCTCTCCACTCTCCCGTCTTTCTGTTTATCATCCCTGTAGATTTTATCCTTTTTTTTTCAATTTTTAAAATTATATAAATTTTAATATTTTAATAATTTATAATTAATAAATATTAATACGTTACTTTTATATATTTATAATATATTTTTATTTTATATCCAATTAACTAATTGGATATGAAGCAGGTCGGAGAGTTCGGGTGCAGTTAATAGGTGTATATAAATATCACGATGCATGTAGATATTAGTTCTATATGAATCCACTAATCTAAGATGTGTACAGGTCTATATGCCAGTACATTTAGGCTCAACCAAGTTTTTTCGTTTATATTTAATAGCTTAATTATAAAATTATATAAATAAATAAATAATACATTAAAAAAATTATCATCAACCATTTAAATGAAATATTAATTAATAATTTGCAGATGTGAGCCTGCGTCCTATCCATTTTCTATCTTCAAAACTCCAATCATTAACTTTAAGATGTGGACTCCTCCCTCTCTCTCTTACGCACACACCCACATTTTGGTACATATGTAAGTGCAAATTAATGGTACAATAAAAATATTAATTATTATCATAAATGATTTATTTTAATTTTAAAATTACGTATCAAAAATTAAATTTTAATTAAATTTAAAAATTTAATATCTTTTCAA
>JBBYHM010000013.1:1991519-2022061 GCA_038381775.1 Adansonia rubrostipa
AGAGAGAGAGAGAGAGAGAGAGAGAGAGCTAGTTTTTTGCGTTTTGCATTTGAGTGCATGTCAAGGTATTGCAGACATTACCCGCATGACATCTAATGTTGAAATAGACAATCATGATTTTATGTTTGTTTTCAAGAGTAAGTATATTTCTCTCTCTCTCTCTCTCTCTCTCTCTCTCTCTCTCTCTCTCTCTCTCTCTTTTAACATTAAAATCATAAAGTGGGATACTTCATTTTAATAACTATGGAATCTGTTTTGTTTTTAGTTATAAATGCTAAATTTCAAGTTTATTAAAAAAAAAGTGAATATGAAATTAACCATATCTTGGTCACAAGAATAATTGGCAAATTTAGTATTCAATTTTCACCAATTTCTTATCACAGTATATACTGAATTGATATCCGAGATAATTTTAAGGCTGTCCAATCTCCATCCATTAGCAAATATCAACTAATCCTTAATAATTAATTATATGCTTAGAAAGAAAAATATGTTGAAAATTTTGTTTTCATACCATTCTAGAGCAAGCACCAACCTAGAAGGAGAAATCATCTTTTAAACCTTTTAAGAAGGAGGAAAACATCTTTTATTTCCCATTCACTTTTAGATCAAATGAAAAGACAAAGAAAAAGAAAGTGAGAAAGAAGGTTTTCTATTACTTTTCTTTTGATTTTTTTTTTTTAAAAAAAGTAACATAAAGGAATTTTTTTTCTTTTGCAAGAAAAGAAAGGGCATCAAATACCTTCCTTTTTCTAGTTTTCCCCCGATCTTAGACCCTAAATTAAGGATATGCATTCTATAATCCAAAACCTCATCACCAGTCATTCCATGTTTTAGTCAATCCCTCAAGCAATTAAAGCGTAGCTAAGAATACCAAAACCCATATCCTTAATTTGCCCCTAAATCCTGAAAATGATATAAGCAAAAATTTTAAATTATCATATCCACTTTCTTTTTTTTTTATTGCATCCTTGTTGCTGCTTGCTTGGTGTTCTTGTCAATCATAATACTGTCATTATATAATATATTTTGTCAAAAGAAAGAAAAAAAGACTAATTAATATAGCTTTAAATGTTAGTTCTATCCTTTTTATTATTAGGAAGAAAATTCCGTTATCATTTATAAATAATTATTTGTTGCTTTGAACTACTTCCAATCCCTCAAATGCATTACCTCAAGGTGTTTCAAAAATTGCAATAAAAAAGTATGATTAGCATATCTATTTGCATGCTAAAATTCTTTATTTATTTCTCTGATCAAAAGAAAAATTCGTTCTACCTATGCAATGAAATAATCAAGTCAAATAGTGACAAAAAAACTGTGATTTGTTACGTTCTAGGGATATAACTTGAAGCTCAAAAGCATTTAATTTAGCTAATATTGTCAAATTTTGAAAGAACAAGAAAAGGGTTTTTTTTTTTTTTTTTAACCTTGACTTCTTAAAATTTTTCACCGCAGCTATGTTTTACAGTTGAGAACCAACAAATGATTAAAAAAAAGTATCTATCGGTATACTTCTCTGGGGCTTACTGCTTAGGCAGGCTGATGTATAGGCAGCAAAAATTTAAATGAAAAGATAGGTTGTAAAGCGAGCGAGTACCATGAGTGGTGCACGCTCTTTATTGAAAGCATTGATGATTGATGGTTGTTTTATTCTGAGCTGAAGGTATCTCCTCTCCTTTTTATTTCATCACATTTGCTGTTCAGACGCAGAGGTCTTTCATTTCGCTTTTATGGGCACTTTTTAGTCACCCAAATTTCCTTTCAATAATTTTAACAAAATTAAAAAATATATACTATAATTTTTTTTTATATTGGTTCCTTTGTTTTATTTATTACCCCTACCACCATTCAGACTCTAATGTTCCCTTTCTGATGTAGGGTCTATTTCCTTGTGATGTTGACCCAAAAGCTTTGATAGCTTTGTAATGTCTGACTTTTTGGATAAACCCCTGTCGGGCACACAATAAAACCAAAACCCTAGCATTTTAAATCTCATATTTATACATTGATTCATTTTATAATAATAATAATAATAATAATAATAATACTGAATGGGAAGAAACTTACGGAGATCTTGATATGGATGGACCAAAATCAAGTTCTACCTAATTAATGAGCTTAATATGTTTTCTAATGATGAAAGAATAGTGAGATAGTGGGCTTAAGTCAAAATTATATTTAAGTATCATACATGAAGGGATGGTTACTTTGTGAAACTTTGCATAGAGCAAGAGCCTAGATGGACTTGCCGCATATCAAAACCTATCTGAATAGGATTTGTATAAATGATTTTGATGGATGGGATGGGACCTGGGAGTAAGGAAGTAAGCTATGAGCTTTTCTTTCATTTTTTTTTTTCCCCTTGATTGTGAAACAACGCCCCCACATTTCCGTAGCCTTAAGTCTAAAGCCCTGTAAGTTAATTTTGGACCGCCCTTTGATGGGCCTCCCAAGTACTTATAATCCCACCAAGATGGAATTATTATTATTTTTTTAATTTTTAAAATTTTGAGTATATTGGAAAATGGATGAATCCAAAGAACATCGTAGACTTTGGCTTTAACAAACAAACAAAAATATAAAGCTCAGAACAAGATAAAGATTGTCTAACATCTGACATGCTTTGCAGGGTAAAGAGAAAAAGGAGAGTTGACAAGATATCCAACCTTTGCCATCGATAGTGCAATTTTCAAGCTGTCTCATCAATCAAATCTGATGTTTGAGAAACTCATAAAAAAATCCTCATTGAAACTTAGTAGGACAGTCTAGGAACCTATCCTTACCTCATGAGAGTGGCAGAGGCTTATTCTGGAGTGAACCAAGAAAACTTACGATAAAAAAGGAAAAATTATTTCCATCTAGCGCATTCAACAGCCAACATTCTGAAGTGTGAAAATAGATCCCAATCAAAACAAAAACAAGAAATCATTTATTACACCGTGTTTCTTGAAAAGAATTTAATCATATGAGGCAACAGAAAGTGCTACCCGAAGATCATTCGAGGTTCCACATGTATACATCCGATATGTTTCTATTTCCTGTTCGTATTCCCTGGGGCTGCTGCCTGCGTAGTGACTGCCACTGGCGGCGCTATCACGCATTGAAAAGATGATCTCCCTGAGGATCGGTTCGTGCCCGTTAAGAAGATTGCCCATGCTTATAACATTTCTCCACGACTGATTAGCAGTGGGCGGCGTGAACATATTTGACACAACTTGTCTCTCATTGAGCCTTAGTGGCAGCTCCATGTCAAATTCCTAAGCAACAGAAATGATGTTTGCCAAGAATTTAGACTCAAGACAATTGCGGGGAAGTTTCTTAGAAAGGAATGGGCAAAAGTTTTTATTAAAAAAGAAAAAACAAATTGGATTTGAATTATTTACTTTCTAATTTCAAACAATATGTTAGTAGCGGATTGCAATATTGCTGAATATTTGCGACCATTTTAGTTTGGATTTAATCAGAAGCCCAAACTGACATGAAAAGGACTTTCCGAAGGAATAATCCACCGAAAGCAGTCCAACTAGAACAGTGATGCACCAATGAAAAAAGAGAGATTAATCTGCTAGATTGCTAAAACTGCGTAGATTCACGGCATGGAGGCTATTTACCTTCTGAACATCTACGTCCGTTGATCCCATTCCCATGGTTGGAAGGTAAAAGTTGTAGTAGTCACTGAAAATGGCTTCCGAGATGCGTGGTGCTTGTCTGAATTTACGATGAAGAGAAGCTGCTAGTTTTAATAACTTCTCAACATGTTCAAAGACAACACAAAGCCGTCTGAGGTCTTCAATGGTCTCACTGGGGTCAGATAATAGATTCGCTGCAAAGTACACGAGCTTGAAATTTCAACGACCTCAATTTCAAAGAAGTGCAAAGTTGTAAGAATGATGAACAATACCTTGCAAAGGCCTTAACGTAGATGCCATAGTAACGTAGAGTTGATCCATTTTCGTGGTCATCTGCTTCAAGCTTCCAAAATTTGTCTGGTTTAGAGTGTCAGCTGATGCTCTGAAGGCAGTACAAACCATTTGTTCAAGCAGCTGATGGGGTCGCACAGTTTCCAGGTAATGAAGGATCTGCAGAGTTTAAGAAGTCATAAAGTGTCAAGCTTTATGCATCAAAGAAATACCAAAGAACAGTTATATCCAAGTTACAAGCTTTTTTAGCAAAGATTCAAGTCTGAATCTTAGTTTAGTATATAATCTGAAATCGAGCACGTATTCAGGTCTTCATTTGAGATCACTTAAGAAATGCCCAACTAAATGACGCAATGGCACTAAATTCCTAAAAGTTTAAAACAGCTCTTCATCATTGAATCAGGAATTTGAAAGTTTGACAGCACTAAGGTATTTTTGCCTTGTTTAATCTGGAGAAATCAACCTTCAGGTCTTACTACCAACAACCCAAATGCATCTGTAGATGGATCATTACTTAAACATTGTTGTCTAGGTACTTCCAAGATACGTGGACATCACATTTGGACTTGTTTTGCCTAATAAATTAATTAACCGAAGCATTTACCTCTTGAAACATCATCATCACAAACCACCTTGGGAGGAAATAAGCAGTTTGCTATCGTCATAGTAGGGAATTAAAGGAAAAAAAGGTCAAAGATATATTCTCAAAATCAGCACAAAAACAGTGGCATTTGAATAATAACTATCCGCACTTCAGGGCTCTATATTGGCAAAAGATAGTTCAAACTCTAATAGAATCAAGGAAGAAACATGGAGAAACCTTCTGGGCAGCAAGTCAAGATAGCAGGAGCAGGGAAGAAGACATACACTATAGTACTACAAGCAGAAATCAAAATGAGAAAAAGGTTCATTCTTCCATGTCCAAACTGACCTTTTCTCCTTCTCGGTTTGGATCCAGCAGTGGTTTCTGCTCATAAGCCGGCAAAATAGGAGCATCATCCCAAATCTTTCGCCACAAGTTCCCATGGTCAGACATCCGCTGTGAAAGTCGTCCTTGAGGAGGCCAGTCATCCTTCACACCCTGTGTAAGATTTACTGATAGACCATTTGCCTCACTTTCATCATTCACCCAATCTCCAGGTGAATGCCACCGGATAAAATCTTCAAAAATGGCACCAGGATTTGCAGCTTTAAAGGCTGACATGTCTAGCTCAAATTTGAAGAATCATCAGTAAATATGTGTAAACAAGCAGAAAGCAGAATACTCTAAGCACATATTTAAAACTTAAGCATCAAACTTAGTAGAGAAAGCTGAAAGAAGGTCAAACAGAGAAGGAAAAGACCATTTAACACCTAAAGTCATATAGCCTGAACATGATTTTCTCTATCCTATTTGCACTCATAAATCAACAATTTTAGCTTAATTAAGAGGTAAAGTTAAGAATCCACTCCCGTTATCAGTTTCCTATTTGCACTCATACATCAAACTCAGCAATCGCCTGGATCAAACCTCCTTTTTTTTTTTTTTTTTTCCCTTTGAAATACCCAAAATTAGATTCAATGAATTACAAAACGGATGAACTAGGACTAAAAGTTCCAACAGGAAATTGCTAGCAACAAATAAACCTACCCTCAAGGAATTTCTATCAGAAAACGTTAAGACATAATTCCAGACACTTCTGCATTTACACATGACTACTCGTGCCAACTATTCAACGATTTCTGTAGCTCCAAAACTTGCCCCCAACATGGCCAGATTTGCATGTCAAAAAGCTTCATTCATGTTTAATTTCCCAATTCAACATCAAAGGCATGGTTCTATATACGGTGATCTCTTGAAATCACATCTGCGAGAGCATTTAACCATAGTTATTACCTGAAGATAAGATGTCTCTCTCCAACTGTGCAGAAAAGTTCTGCAATCAAATAGTAAACAACTTCATGAGCCACTAAATGACGAAGCTGTTTAAGACAACAACATATACAACGAATTCAATAAACTTATATCCATCATGATAAATGAAACATGAAAAGGATAAATGTATAAAGGTAAACGTATTGCAAAGAATGACAACAAAGCAAATAAAATCAATGATTTCAATAGCCCCATAAAAACAGAGTACAAATCAAGCATCCATTAGCCACCATATAATGAAGGAATCTATGCTATTAAATTGCTTGATGAAATGTTGTAGAAGAAAACCAACTTGTAAATTTTAAACATTTAGTACACTGAAATTAACCTCATCAGATCTCTGGTACTAGAGTCTAAACTGAAGGAAGGTGCTATTATCAATTTCGAGTCACCATACAAATTATTGCAGTGCTCAAGGCACATTGAATCTTACTTTGGCTTGAGAGAAGTAATATGTTTGGGAAGAAGCTGGAGGGACCGAGGGAACACGACAAAAAATGTCCATACCAAAAACAATCTAGATGCCCAACCCGGTACATTGTCAAGCAATATACAACATCTTCTTGCAGTAAATTTGACTAGATGTTTTGCTGGTCATTAGACAACTAAGTCTTAAAAACATTAAGAGATGTTGGAAATAAGATAGCTACCTTGACGAATTCCATGCTTAAAACATGGACTCCAAGGTGATATATGATTAAGATTAATAGCTGGTCCGATGCAACAAAAAAAATGAATGAATTGACATTCATAAAGAAATAATTTGTAAGAACTTCAGGCTTACAAACGAATCACCAAAGGCCTCCACAGCACGGAGTCGTTCTTCATGCATGTCTTCTGTCATGAGTGTTGCATTCTACAATGATTCAAAGAAAAAGAAGACTCTATGTTAAAACATACTTAGTAGGATATTATTTAGTGAAAAAAAAAAAAAAAAAAGATGGATAATGCATAGATATAAGAGCAACCTGTGTAAATGGAGCATGCAAGCTCTGACAAGATTTCAGAAGTTTCATAGACCCCACAGGACCAGCTGATCCTCTCCTGATAGAATCTGAAGCGCTTTTATCAGCAGAATGCACATCTAGAGAATTTGTACTAAACTTTGAGAGAACTGTCTTAGATTCATTAAAACCTTCTGGAGTCAAGGGACTGCAAAAAGAAGTAAAGGTTCTCATCATGTTTTTATTACAATTCTACTCCAAAGAAAGTATGCAGCAACCTATTGAACAGTGCAGTAACAAGTGTAGACCTTATTCATGAATTGATAAATATGTTCTCTCATCTCAATTCCATTGAATCTTAGAAGAATTATAATAACTTACTAATTACTAGATATAGGAAAAATATTACCAACATTCCAACTCAGGCTCCAAAGCTAAATTCTAGCCATGCAATGAGCCCAGCTTACATGACTGACAAAGCTGAATTAAAGTGTAGCCTGCATCTCATACATCATTATAGCAAAATGTAACACTTAGGCAACAGGGTGCATAGATGTCTCATTAATAGCATCCTCGCTAGACCCTCGTTGTGTCCATCCCCACTATCAGTACAACAAAGCCGACTATTTCATAATTATGTAACCAGTAACATGCATTTATAGATGACAGTAGAAACAATTTTTCTTATTCTATCACCTAAACTTTAAAGCGTGTTTTTTATGGCTTATAAGCAAAGGTATCTCGATCTTACTAACTCTAAGGGCAGAGAATGAATGCACTTTAATAGGTGTCACCATAAGCATGTATTAAAATGGATCTACTAGAGGCCAAATGAGAATTAATATCTCTGAAAAGGTGGCAAGAGAAAAAGTAGATAATAAAAGGATTTGGAAAAGCCATTAAGGACAGCAAATTTTCATGAAGAAACCAAAGAACTCTCACTTGCTGAGTTCACCTGTCACGTTTCCCATCAAAACCTTGACTCTGAGCATGAAAACTAGTAGACTCCTTTTCAACTCGAATGTCTTCCTGCATTTTCCGTCAAATGAAGACTTCAAGCCGAAGACAAGATGAAGAGCTAAGTCCATAAGGGAATAAGTTAAATAGATATATTAAGAAAGACAGAGGGTTGAAAGCAGGAGAAAATAAGGGATAGGCCCTTTTTTCTTGCTTTCCACCTCGCCTTGGTCACTATCAAATACAGAAAGCACTGGAAACGGTGAAGGAAAAGACAAACAAAAGGTGGTGATGACCTCCATGTGTGCAAACGCATCATCATTACTTCCAATACAGTCTTTGAATTCTTCATTTAGTTCACGCTTCTTCTCAATGCATATTGCAAGCTGACCAGCAAAAGAGTAAAGTTAAATAATTAATTGGCCATCATATTGCTTTAAGGAAAAGAAACAGTGAAAATATTAAAAAAAAAACAACTAATTACATAAATGAGATAAGATGCTTCAGAAACAAGTCCCCATTAGAATAAAAAAAACTAGAGGTAGAAAAGGAATATACAAGTTCTTCACAACATAATGCAATAAAAAAATGTAGTTTTTTTTTTTGCATTTTTTTCTCCAATATGGTCTCAACAATGCACAAAAGCCTACATTTTAAGGAAGTCAAATGCTTGAAATCCGTAAAGGAAAAGAAGAACACACACACACACACACACACACACACACACACATATATATATATATATATAGAGAGAGAGAGAGAGAGAGAGAGAGAACAAGAACAGAGAGTTACATGCTAGAAACAGTGGCAGTGTAAAGCAAAGTATCAATGCAAATATGTTATATGGACTGAGAACGAGAGAGAAAGAAGACAAATGGGTACAAAATGAGAAAAGTATGAAGATAATTCTCTAGATGAATTACGTAGAATGTGATTTGATTTAGGGCCTTCTGGCCTTTGACCTTGAGCTATTTGGTCCTAATGGGTTCTTTAAGGTTTAAGTTCTTAAATTCGAAACTAATTTTAAAACAATTGAAAGGCTATTTGCATGTTAATATTTGATTGAGAAGTATCAATTTTATATTGTGTATATTATTATAAAAAAAAAATTATTCTTCTGTCATGCCATTCCCGTTTTCTAATTTCCTAAAAATTCCCGTGTCGCTGTGTCTATGTTGTGTCATACCCAAATTGTGTGTCCGTGTCTGTGCTTCTTAGTCTGTAAGACTGCCTATAGCTCCAAATATAACATTACAGTTTGCTCCCACTAAATGTAACTGAAGGCTCTCACGATTAAGAAAACCATTTTACACAGAACATGTTTGGGCTCAAGGGATTTGAACTGGCAAGCTAGTAGATAAGTTGGAGCAGCAAAGATAATTCAGAATTTTGCTAAGGGTTCATGAAATAATTGCATGGAAAATACAGCTAATTTTTATTCATTTTCCCCTGCAATTTTAATAAATTGAATTAAGGGCACAAGATAATAGAGTATGATATAAGTCTTAAAATGAACAGTATAAAAGAATGTACGAGAAATTAATTAAAACAGAAGGGAGACAACAATTAATAAGCTTCATCCAGCCAGAAAGAGAAGTCAATGATAAAAGCTTGACACATATATAGGGAGGGCCAGTTCCCTTGAAAGTCCTAGATTTCCACCAATATTATCTGACTTCACTTGAAGCATATTCAAAAGCTGTCCAACAATGATCATTAGATTATTACCATTTGTAGCTTCTGGTTGATTAAACAAGTTTCTAGGTCAATTGAACCATTGGCTGGAATTTTAGGCAATGGCCGTGACTCCTCCCAACACCAACGAATTTCTCGAACAAACTCTATCCAGAGCACAGCAATGGCTAAATAAACAAGAACAATAACCAATGTTTAGGGTACAAAAATGTTCAGATGATTACTCTTGAGACAGCTTATCATACATGACTTTCATACATACCACGTATGTTACAACTGCCAAACCATAATGAGTGTAAACAAAACTGCGCGAAAAGAGAATCAATAGGTGCGCCTTTAATAGCTCGAGAACTCTTATGTACGTCTTTAAGAAAATCTGGTAACTGGAGACCTGTTAATGTGAAATTAGAAAGAAACAAGAGATCACTAAACAAGTTCTCCCTTAATAAGTCATATGTCAAGACAGAAAATTAATACTCATAGCAAGATGTAAAGTTGATAGTAAGGAGGGCCTATAACTCAATGAAAAATCTACTGAATAAAAAACTACTTGAGCACATAAGCAAAACCAACCATGTCTAACAGAGTCTCAACCACTCATCTTCACCTCTCATGACCAAAGAGAGAATTTTCTTTCTTGAGCCAAAAAGAGCATTTGTTTATTTCTAGTAAAAGATACTAAGATGGAGATGGTAACTTACGCAGTTAAGCCAGGCAGTAAACATCAAAGACTTTAAATAAGCACCAAGAAAGAGAGAAAGATATAAAGCTTTAAACATATTTTTAGAGGTATACCACATCAAAGTGCTTAGTACAATGGAAGAAAGTACCCTCATGGAAGAGATCTTTAAGCACACGGTTAAGGACCGTAGGTGGCGGTATAACCATCGAGGACTTTAAATTTTCTGAACCAGGATTTTCAACTGCAAGAAATAAATGCATGAAATAGAAATATTTTATAAATTTTAAAATAAAATTTCAGATAACTTCAACAGTCTGCATCATAATACATATGCCAAGATGCAGATAAAGCCATTGACACCTGACACAAAATCCTCCATAAATGGAGCTTCAAATGACATATCTAGAGCAGTGACCAAAAGCAGCAAGTGAGAAGCGAATCCAATTCTGTCTCCTTTAGAACTATCACTTCATATAAAAATCAGTACAATCAGATGTATCACATGAAAAGATATTAAGAAACTAATGAAACAAAGGGACCATAAACACCCGAAAACAGTCAAATTTGCAGAATGATCAATATTTATATTTCAGAATAAAAGTAAATCCATCACATAAACTCCTTACACATTTGGGGACAAATTTGGAGCTAGAATCCACTTCTCAGCTTCATGGGGTGAAGCATTTTCCATTTCAGCCATTTCCAAGGAGCTTTCGACCACCTTTTCTGACCAAGTGGTCACTAAATCAAATCCTGCATGCACCAAATCCATCAAACCAGTGTCTGCAAGCAATGTATAAAGAAAAGGCAGATCCTCAGAGCTTGCACCAGCTCAGAAACATTGCAAGACATCTAGAAGGCACAATTTTCCCTATCCATCCAGTGAATAAAGAAAAATATCACAAACATAAGCTTACCCTTTACTGGATCCTCAGCAGAATACCACTCATTCCAAGGGCAATCATCATCCCAATGCTTCCTATTGCGGTTATCACCACCTAGACTTGTTTCAGATTCTGCATTTTCAGCATCAGCTTCTTGGATATCATTGTCACCATCCTCGTCATTAGGAAGTGTTCGATAGGTGAGTTTCATTATAAGATGAACTTTGAAAAGGTGCATTGAATGGTCTGATGTGGAGTAAGCCTTCAAGAATAGATTAAAAGAATAGTATTACCTCATAAATATAAAGGCATAATGTCAATGTGGACGCAAAACAATACAAATCTTATGAAAGACCCATGCACAAACAAGGGGAAAATATAATTTGAGCATCACAATCATATCAACAGTCAACCAAATTTCAGCTTTATCAATTGAGATAAGTAACATGAAAAACAGCAAACTGCTAGTTAAGAATATCTAATATCATCTTACTGTTAAGTAATAATAACATACCTATGTTAGATATAAAAAAATAAACCCCTATAGTTTGTGAGCATGGAACAGCATGCAGGATTTCAATAAAAAATAAGTGAACTTACAAACTTAGAAACAAACAACTCGTACAACCCTTCCAAATGCATGAACTTTATGGGAACCTGGCTACCAATGCGATCAGCCTCAAACCTTCTTGTAAAAACTGTTCCCATATTTTGGATTCCAATAAATGCTTTTCTTGAAGGGTCATGGACTGGAACAAATGCTGGCCACAAACTGCAGCACCAGAATGACACAAAGATTTCAGATTCAAAGTTAAAATTTAATGCAACCAATACACCTAGGGCAAAAATATGAATTGCAAAACTAACATAAAGCTAACATTAAATAACTATTTCTGACAACATTTATGGGGAAACAAATAAGCCAAAGTATTAAAAGAATCTTTAACAGTTAATTACACCACGTATTGCTATTATAAAAACTAGAAAATCAAAGAGGCTTACGTGCTACAATGCTTCAAAAGTATTTCATGGTAACGTTTTACAGTCAGAAACCGAACCTTGAACAATTTGACAAAGCAATTGAAACTCCACTTAGAAGCTTGCTAGCCTCTGGCGCATCAAGTACCACTCCACTGGCACTTTGAGGCAAAATCACCTGTTGGTGGCACATGTTAGGTGCAAAGGTAATGAAAGCATTACATAAATCTGCAATATATTATTAGCAAGAGGACTTTGAAAGGAAAGGAAGGGACAGCACAAGATGCGAGCATACCAAGAATTCTTTTACTCCAAAGCAAAGCTGCAAATCATGCAAATTGCAATTCCAATCAGCAATTTTGCCTGTGCCAACCAAAACACAAAAGAAACAGAAGCTCAAACCAAGCTAGGTAAATGATTAAGGGGTAAAATTTTTTTTTTCCCAAAAGTACCATTATTGCTGATTTCAAAGTAGTACTCCATGGAATAGATTTTCCCATCATTTTTCAAGTCGGATTTGACCTTATATATGTTATTATAAGAATCCAAATGAACTGCTCCCTTTTCCTACAACAAAATTAAAGATGAAATCTGCTTTTATTTAATGTGATCACGGGCTAGGAAATAGAATCTTAACCTGCACTCCTTATTCTTATCTCTAAAGTCTAAACAGCACAAATTGTAAACATTTTGAATAAAACAAGATTCTGAAATCAAAGCAGGCGTACCAGCAAATTCTTTGGACCATCAGCTAACCACTGCCGACAGGTAGCCTCTATTTCAGATATGAACCTACAAAATTCGAAAATCAGCAAATATCATATTTTAAAAGTGGAGGGGGAAGAAAAATAAATGTGGAAAATGAAGTGTTGAAAATGTTATATTATTAAACACCTTTCCCATGAAGAAGCCAGAGTGAAATCATCGAAGTGTTCAACCTGCACCAATATCCAATAAACTTTACTTTTTCAACCTAAAAAAAAAAAAATCAAAAGAAGTTCAAATTGCTTTCTAATTATCTGGCAGGAAAAGCAAAGGTGAAACTATGAATAATGTACTTCCGTTTCTTCATCTTCTTCCGTTAAATTGGATTTGCTTGAAGATGCCATGAAAGATCCCGCGTCTTTCAACTTGGTAAATCACTTCAAATTTTGATTTCGAAGGCGATTTGGCGATGGCTACGGAAAATTCATCTAAAATCAATCGTCCAGAAAATAAAAAACGACGTTTGAATCAAAAGAGAGTTTCAAATCTCAGTTTGAATTTAATTAACGGACATTAAGATAGAAATACAAAGGTGACAGGAGAAAGAGAGTGAAATGGAGAGATCTGGGTTTTTTTTTTTTTTTAGCAATGGAGGCCCCGAAAGTCGAATGCGAAGGTTTTTGTGAAATTAAGTGGCCCCTTTGAAAATTTCATAATAACAAAATTTCCCGGTTTTTAATTAAAATTTAAAATTTGACTCTCAACGTTTCCAGTCTTACAAATTTGACGCATTTGCTAACTTGAAGATCCTAATAAGGTGGTTTTATGCTTCGTTTGGATCCTGATGAAAACGAATTTCAATTGCGTTGATGATTTAAATAACATTGAGATCTTATGGGTTTAGAGAAAATGACGATTAAATATCGATAGAAATCTCTTTCAATCACGTATTTAAAATAAAACATTAACAATCATAACAAACATGATTTAATCAAGCATATTTTGATAAATTCATTATACATATATTTTATCTTTTAGTTTATATTATTCTAAGATTTGTTATTTAACATTAGGAGGTTCAATTTTCTAAACATTTATTATCTCGAAAATAATTAATGACATAATACAAAATCAATAAGGCCTAAACTATTGTATTATATGTTAAAATGAATACAGAAGCACTTAAATTACTTTCACAAGAGCAGTTTTTCTTTTCTTGCCCTTTATATCTCTTTTATTGATCTGGCCTGTGGATTACATGCTTTAGTTGTGATGTAAGACCGCAATCTACCCATGTTGTTGTGTCTCTGAAAAAGATTAGCTGTAGCTTAGCTAAAATAATAGACATCGATTCCAAACCTTATTTGTTTATGAGTTTACTGTAGTTTTACACTTTCTTTTGAAAACACATTTTATCCTCTCAATTTTTCTTCCTTTTCTTTAATTTTGGGCTTATATCGCAATCGAGCATTGTTTTTATCATTGAATTTATAAAAAAAAAAATTAGTGCAGTTTGAAACTTCACGATAGTAATCCTCTGCGCCACACATTTAAATGAAACATTTCTACAATGATTCTCCAACTTGAACATCGCCACTAAGAAAAAAGTTTACACAAGGACAGAATAAGGTTGCTTTCTGATTTCCATGATTAAAAGCGGAAGATCAAAATTATTGTTACGAGCAATTAAAAAATCAAAAGCATCCATGAGAGGTGTAATGCACTGGTTGGATTACTTGAATGCTGTCAAGATGGGGAAACTTGTATATGACTAAATTGAAGTGTCCTGGGCTCAAATGATGTGACATAGTAGAATCCTCACGTAACCAACAATGAAATATTCTTAATTATTTTTCTTTTTCATAAAACAAGTTTGATTAGTTCTAACAACGTAATTTTTCAGTAGTAAGACAACAAGATAGTCAAAGGTAAAATGGAAAATTTTCGTAAACTTTTTACTGTATTATTGAAAATAACCATAATAATAAAAAAAAGGGTGTGAAAAGAGTTAGCATCACATACACAAGCAAGATGATACAAAATGATTACAGTTGGCGTTGGTCATGAAACTCCATTTTTATCTGTGATTGGATCATTTACCGTTGGTTTCCTTAGGCGGCCCCACGCAATTCCACCTGAGTAAACTTATTAATTAACCTGCTCTCTTCTCTCTCAAAAGGTGGAGAGAGAGAGAGAGAGAGAGAGAGATGGCTGCTTGGCCAGAGCCAAAACCCTACGCGAGAAAAAGACACTTTTTGTGCAAATCCATAAATGCCCTTCCCTCATTCTTCTTATATCAACCCTCAAGCTTCCCATTCTCGTTTCCTCACAAAACTTGAACCATAAACATACTGAAAGGAATTTTCATCGCTTAAATCTGTCGCGTCCTTTCACTCAGATTCTTTTCTCTTCTTAATCAGAGTCCTAATCGGTACGTTTTTTTTTTCAAAAGTTTTATTTCTGCCAATTTCTTTAATAAGAATAAAAGAATAATCATGTTAGGGTTTATGGATCTTTGTCGGGGTTTTGGTTGAAATGAAATGTTTGAGATGGATGATGATAAAACTGTGTACATTTGTGGTATTGACGGTAATTTTTCTGGGGTTTTCTGACATTTTCGGCAGTTTCTGCACTATATGCTTCCTAGAAAGAGAGCAGGTGAAGGAGAGGTTGTAGAGGGAGAGAGTGAAAACAACAAGAACAACAGCATCGTAAAAGACGTCGCTGTCACATCGCCGATCAAGAAGCATCGCATCTGTGCCACTGCCGCCACCGATTCGACGGCAAATAACAACACCATGACCGTAGGGAACAATAGCAGTAACCACAGTAGCAGTAGCGCAGTCGAGCCACCGATCATGGCTCTGGGTGACGCTCACAACGATATAGATGAGGATCTACACAGCAGGCAGCTTGCCGTGTATGGCCGCGAGACAATGCGGCGCCTTTTTGCCTCTAATATCCTCGTGTCTGGGATGCAGGGGCTTGGTGCTGAAATTGGTATTGATTTTCTACTTTATTTAATTTTGTTGCTTTTTCTTGTGCTTTTATAAGAATTCTTTTGATCTTTTGAAATATTAATTGGCTTTGGTGTGTTGATGTTTTCTTTTTTGGCGTTCTTTTAACAATATGCTTTGTTGCTGCATGATGCTTTGACTTTGTGGTTATAATTGCAGTAATGCAGCGTTGTGCTTTGTTTTCTTGTTTGCATTCTAAGATCTTAGAGTAAAATCTTTAATATCTGAGTATTCAGTTTAAAATGTGCCTTTTTGTTGTTTTGTAAACAATTGTTTAATTGTTATGGATTATTGTCTTATACAATGGCTGTGGAGTTTATTACCAGAAAAGCGGGTTTATAAACTCCACTGCAGGAGTACAGTATAATAACCCCTAATCTGATTTAAGTTTTATGCATGCGGTGTTTAGATTATGAATGCCAATTTTTTGCTTATTTCACTATCATTTTTGCTTTCTGCAGCAAAGAATCTCATTCTTGCTGGTGTCAAGTCTGTGACCTTGCATGATGAGGGAGTGGTGGAGATGTGGGATTTGTCCAGTAATTTTGTTTTCTCTGAAAATGATGTTGGTAAGAACAGGGCACTAGCTTCTCTGCAGAAGTTGCAGGAGCTAAACAATGCTGTTGTCGTTTCCACCTTAACAACAAAGTTGACCAAAGAACAACTTTCTGATTTCCAGGTACTTGCTTCACTTAAGTCTCGCATTGATGGATCTAATTCTTTGTCTAAGTTTAGTCTTTATGTGATTTTTCCTTTTACCATTGAATCCTAGTATTGTGGATAAAAATGGAATTTACTAGCAAATTGTTCTACTATATTTGCTTGTAGACCAGATATTGGAATTTGGATACTGGGAAGAACACAATTTATCTACTAAAGTCTAGGCTTGAATCTTAATCGCTCCCTTTGTGTTCTTTCTTTTATTATGTATTTTGCGTATGTCACATTTTATTCAGTTGGTTATTTTCTGATCAATTCAGGCTGTTGTATTCACTGATACAAGTCTTGAGAAAGCTCTTGAGTTTAATGACTACTGCCATAATCATCAGCCTCCCATTGCCTTCATGAAGTCTGATGTAAGAGGCCTTTTTGGTACTGTCTTTTGTGACTTTGGTCCTGAGTTTACTGTTTTTGATGTTGATGGAGAGGAACCACACACGGGTATAATTGCATCCATCAGCAATGACAACCCTGCCCTAGTATCATGTGTAGATGATGAAAGGCTTGAATTTCAGGATGGGGATCTTGTTGTGTTTTCTGAAGTTCTGGGAATGACAGAACTTAATGATGGAAAGCCAAGGAAGATTAAAAGTGCGAGACCATACTCATTTACTCTTGAGGAGGACACCACAAATTTTGGTACGTATGTGAAAGGTGGCATTGTCACGCAGGTGAAACAGCCCAAAGTGTTGAACTTCAAGCCTTTGAGAGAAGCTCTTAAAGATCCTGGTGATTTCCTTCTAAGTGATTTTGCAAAGTTTGACAGGGCGCCACTCCTGCACATAGCATTCCAAGCTCTAGATAAGTTTATTTCTAATTTTGGCCGCTTTCCTATTGCTGGATCAGAAGAGGATGCTCAGAACCTTGAAGCCATTGCTGCTAACATCAATGAGTGCCTTGGAGAGGGAAAAGTGGAAGATATTAACCCCAAACTTCTGCGGCACTTTGCCTTTGGTGCCAAGGCAGTACTGAATCCCATGGCTGCTATGTTTGGAGGAATTGTGGGACAAGAGGTTGTCAAAGCATGTTCTGGAAAATTTCATCCTCTTTTTCAGGTTGGCAGAAATTATTCACTCGTATGTTTTGCTCATTGTTGTGTGCATATGTGATACACGCATGCATGTATGGATGCTCACACTTATAATGTTAAACCTTCTTGCTTATGCTATTAGGACTTAAAGTCTAATTTGATGTTTAAGCACCTCTTAATATTAATCTGTTAGGCTAGGCAGTTTTGATTTTGTAAGAATCGGAGGCTTTGTTAAGTAGACGGTGTGTTGGCACTTGTTCTGCTCAATTACCTTCTGCAGGCGCTTAATCTGGGCAGTTTTGTTTAACTTATTTAATTTTGATATTTTTCACAGCTGTTATCTAGTACTGATTGTTTTCGGCTCCACTTGTAGTGGAAAATTAACCATAGATCACTTTGTTTTCAACAGTTCTTCTATTTTGACTCAGTGGAGTCTCTTCCTGCTGAACCCCTGGACCCTCGTGATTTTAAACCATTAAATAGCCGTTATGATGCACAAATATCGGTGTTTGGCTCCAAACTTCAGAAGAAGCTGGAGGATGCGAATGTGTTTATGGTTGGATCTGGTGCGCTAGGCTGTGAATTCCTGAAAAATGTAGCGTTAATGGGTGTTTCATGTGGCAGTCAGGGCAAGCTAACAATCACTGATGATGATGTAATTGAGAAGAGCAACCTCAGCAGGCAGTTTTTGTTCCGTGATTGGAACATCGGGCAGGCTAAATCAACTGTTGCTGCTTCTGCTGCTGTATCAATAAATCCTCAGCTTAAAATTGAAGCTTTGCAAAACCGTGTGGGTCCTGAAACTGAGGGTGTGTTTAATGACACCTTCTGGGAGAAACTAACAGTGGTCATTAATGCATTAGATAATGTCAATGCTAGGCTCTATGTCGATCAGAGGTGCTTATATTTCCAGAAGCCACTTCTTGAATCAGGGACTCTTGGAGCTAAATGCAACACCCAGATGGTGATTCCTCATCTAACTGAGAACTATGGTGCCTCGAGGGACCCACCTGAGAAACAAGCACCCATGTGCACCGTGCACTCATTTCCGCACAATATTGACCACTGCTTAACATGGGCTCGATCTGAGTTTGAGGGCTTGCTCGAGAAAACTCCTGCCGAAGTGAATGCCTATCTGTCAAACCCGGTTGAATATGCCACTTCAACAAGAAATGCTGCTGATGCTCAGGCGAAGGATAACTTAGAACGCATCCTTGAGTGCCTTGACCGGGAAAAATGTGAGACATTCCAGGATTGCATCGCCTGGGCTCGTCTAAGGTATTGCTCTAGATGGCCAAAGAAAAATGCTTTGTTTGCTTTAGTTTCTAATTGTTGTTATTATTATTAGTATTATTTTTGATAATTACTTTATGCTTCTTCTGTGCATAGATTTGAAGACTATTTTGTTAACCGGGTGAAGCAGTTAATATTTACATTTCCTGAAGATGCTGCAACCAGTACTGGGGCTCCCTTCTGGTCTGCTCCAAAACGATTCCCACATCCACTTCAGTTTTCAGCTGCTGATCCTAGCCATCTCCACTTCATTATGGCAGCATCTATTCTTAGGGCTGAAACTTTTGGTATCCCAGTCCCTGACTGGGTCAAGAATCCCAAGATGTTGGCTGAGGCAGTTGAGAAAGTAATAGTCCCTGATTTTCAGCCAAAGGAAGGTGTGAAAATTGAGACAGATGAGAAGGCTACTAGTCTTTCCACTGCCTCCGTGGATGATGCAGCCGTTATTAATGAATTACTCTTCAAGTTAGAGCTTTGCAGGAACAACCTGCCATCAGGATTCAGGATGAAACCAATTCAATTTGAAAAGGTTTGCTTGCTTCTTCTCTTTTATGATAAATCTCATCCTTTTGGACTTAATACTTGTTCTGGATTATATATGGATCCTATCTCTAGAAACATTTTGTAGCTATTATGATAGACAGTTAGTATATTCTGTCTTTGTGCTTCTTATCTGGTTGTGATAGGCTGAAAATTTTGGTATATGACTAATTAGCAGGAAACTAACTTTGAGGTTTTATTTTCTTTGGAGTATGATGTTCTTTTAATGACTAATTGCCCCTTTACCACATTAAGAATAAGTTATTTTTATGGCAGTGTTAGCCTTTAATCAACCTGTATGGTGCTAATGTAATTCCATGAATTGTAGGATGATGATACAAACTATCACATGGATCTTATTGCTGGGCTTGCGAACATGAGGGCAAGGAACTATAGCATTCCTGAGGTGGATAAGCTTAAAGCCAAGTTTATTGCTGGAAGAATCATACCAGCAATTGCCACTTCCACTGCTATGGCTACAGGCCTCGTCTGCCTTGAACTCTACAAGGTTCTAGATGGAGCACATAAAGTGGAGGACTATCGGAATACATTTGCAAACTTAGCACTGCCTTTGTTCTCCATGGCTGAGCCAGTCCCGCCCAAGGTCATAAAGCACCGTGACATGAGCTGGACTGTATGGGACAGGTGGATGTTGAGAGATAATCCCACGCTGAGGGAACTCATCCAGTGGCTCAAAGATAAGGGATTGAATGCTTACAGCATATCATACGGAAGTTGCCTACTATTCAACAGCATGTTTCCAAGACACAAAGAGCGATTGGATAAGAAAGTAGTCGATGTGGCTAGGGAAATTGCCAAGGCAGAATTGCCTCCATATCGATCCCACTTGGATGTGGTGGTGGCATGCGAGGATGATGAAGACAATGACATTGACATTCCTCAGATATCCATCTACTACGGCTGAGTCATTTTGTTTGATCCGCCAAATTACCGAGGATGTGATTTTATTGAGAAGATTCTCAGAATAGGCTGCTTCTATTTTGGTGTTATAGCAATGAGCATGTACACAATGGATTACATTTTGCAGGACGATTGAACATTTCATATGAAATTGAAGTACTTTGGTTGCAGAATATGATATAATCTTTTACATTTTATATTTCTTGACCATTCATGCATGCATGCATGCAAGTTCTTTTATATTGTTACTTCGCATTTGGTAGCTTGACTGTTGTCGTATCTGGATCGCTAGTTATCTCTTATTTTAGTAACTTAATGATGCAAAATTTTTCTAGGATTAATTTCGTCAGGGATGATTTTGGTGAAGAAATAACCAAAATTATGCTAATCAACCATTTTCATTTTGCAAAATGTCTAGAGAAACGGGAATTGCAATGAGTGTCTATGACAAACATGAAGAGTATCATGATCATGACACACAAAAAATTGGAAACTCTTCCATTCTTGGAGGCCAAGGTTTTTTTTTTTTTTTTGGTGATCTTATTGGCGTAAGGCATGAGGTGAACCTTGTTTGCCAAGCGCCATTGTTCCACCGAGGAAACGTTTAGTAACAAGCAAGCAGTCATTTTTAAACTTCGACCCGGATTTTCATTTCAACGCATTAAAAAGGGTCATTTCTATGACCCGGTCCCCACACATCAAACTCCAATAAAATTAGGCCGATTCTCTGTCCTCTTTCCTTCTGGGTAAGTACGGTCCTGATACACTCATTTCTTCTGTTCTCCTGATAATTTTCTTGGGATAATAATCTAGTAGAAAAAAGAAAAACAGAATGATTTCGTAACAATATATTTAAAATTATCTTCCTTCCCTTACTCTAAAGATTCTATTCTTCTGTTGCTATTTGTCTTAATCGGTGCGCTTTCTTTGCTTCTCCTTTTTGCCTTAGAATCAATGCTCAAGTTAGGTTTTGGTTTGGTCTTTATACTTTCTGTTCCGGTCTTTGTCGGATATTTCTACCAAAACTTTCTTCCTCTCATCCATCATAACTGCTTATTAATTTTATATTGTATTGTGGCACTCACAGTAATTTCTATGGGTTTTTGTGGCATTTTCGGTAGTTTACTACCCTATATGCTTCCTAGAAAGAGAACCGCTGCTGATGAAGTAGTGGCTATAGAAGCTGACCCCGAAACCTCCACCACCACCACCACCACCACCACCACCATCACGACCAAAAACGGAGCAGCCGCATCATCCTTCAAGAAGCAACGCCTTAATAGCAGCATCATCGCCGCCGCCGACGCTAAAGAATCAACGGCTAAGAACGGTGATAACAGTGCAATAATAGGAGGCAACAGCGATCGGAGTAACAGTAGGGTAGTTGAATCTTCACGGTCGATCATGGCTCTTGGGGATGCCAATCACACCGAAATCGATGAGGATCTCCACAGTCGGCAGCTAGCCGTCTATGGCCGTGAGACTATGAGGCGGCTTTTCGCATCGAATATTCTTATTTCCGGGATGCAGGGTCTTGGAGCTGAGATTGGTATGAATTTTCGAAACTTAATGTTCTTTTTATCTTTTTCTGTAATTTGTTAAGTGATTTGTATCATATCTTAGA
The DNA here is from genome assembly GCA_038381775.1 of Adansonia rubrostipa. NCBI lineage: Eukaryota > Viridiplantae > Streptophyta > Magnoliopsida > Malvales > Malvaceae > Adansonia > Adansonia rubrostipa. The sequence goes on from JBBYHM010000013.1 coordinate 2,013,348, forward strand.
CACAATCATAATTGCTTTTCTTTTTTTATCGAGATAGATCCCGTTGTAGTTTCCTCCTATGGTTGTTCGGAATCACAAGATGCAAAAGTTGATTAGATTTTAAGCAATCGATACTTTGGATCTTGAAATTTTAGTTATGTTATGATGATTCATTTGATGGGTCGTTTCTCTGTCTGAATTTTCTTGTGCAAAGATTGTTATTTGAGTTGCTGAGCGATCGTTGTGTGGTCAGTGAACGGGTTGATGAAAGGTGACGGAAATCCATCTGCTTATGTTGAAAATTATGAGCTTAAAATTACGAATGGCTTGAACCGGATTAGTTGGGGTCTAGTGGGCTTCCGGACATCAGGTTTTCACCAAAAAAAAATAAAAATGCCAGAGCTAATAAATCTATGATCTTTATGAAAAGCATGATGTCAATCCCCTAGGTGTGGAACTCTTTCTCATTTGCCTTGTATGATGTATAAACGGTGGTTATAGATTGATGCTGTGCCATAATTGGTGACAGATTGGCTGTTGATATCCTAGATATGTTTGGTACCTTTTTAGTGAAGTATCAGAATTGATATTCTTACTGATACTTTTATTTATTCTGCTTGTGCAGCAAAAAATCTCATTCTTGCTGGTGTGAAGTCTGTGACCTTGCATGATGAAGGGGTGGTGGAGTTGTGGGATTTGTCCAGTAACTTTGTGTTCTCGGAGAGTGATATTGGTAAAAACAGGGCTCTTGCCTCTGTTCAGAAGTTACAAGAGCTTAACAATGCAGTGATCATTTCCACCTTAACAACAAAATTAACAAAGGAACAACTTTCTGACTTCCAGGTATTTCCTTGTCTTTGGATCTCTCCTGATTTATAATTTGCTTACCTTGCTATATTTGAAGTATTAAAGGTTAACCGAATTTGGAATTGCTCCATTTTGTTTTATAAGAAACCTAGAGAAGTCATGTTGAAGATTGATTATCATCTCTGAGGCATTGGTATGCCCCAAAACCTGTAGTACCCGTACTGGCTATGTACCGGATACCGGTACACACTGGGTAGAGCTTGGGTATGATTTGGCCAAATTTAACATTGAAAACCTTTGCATTGTCATGCCCTAAATCATTTCTCGCTTCTTCTTTTCATTATTGGCTTGCTTCAAAATTTGTGCTTTGAACTACACCAATCCTACATGTGGAAGAGCATCAACTAAACTGTCGCTGCATAGATTAACAAGGAGCCACTCTTCAGATAAGAGCCAATGTCACTCCTCACTTTCTGATAGCCTCCAGCCCCCTAATGTGTTTAACAAGAAGAGTCATGTTGAACAATATAAGTTTTTTGTGTGTTTTATGTTATGTTGAAATTTGTGTGTTGTTTTACTATGTAAAATTTCAGTTTCTGATATACACACACACACACACACACACACACATATATATATAGTATCTTTTATAATATTAACGTACTCGTACACTAGATTTAAAAAAAATTGCTGTATCCTGTACCCGTATCCATACTGCTACCCGTATCCGTACTGGTTACTGGTACTGTACCTGTATCCATGCAACGTTGATTATCATCATCTTGAATTCCTTTATTTATATCTAACTCAGTTAGGAATAAAACTAAGTTAAGCTATTTTTAAGTGGGAAAAGATGGGATGTGAAGGAGACTTTGGGAATCGTATTTACTTTAGAAAACTATTTGCAATTTGATCTAAATCTTGCTCTATATTGCATTTGTATTTTGATGATTTTTACATTCTGTGCATATTCCATCACATAACTCATCTTCTTCCCTATTGTGCAGGCTGTTGTATTTACCGATATCAGTTTTGAGAAAGCCGTTGAGTTTAATGATTATTGTCATACTCATCAGCCTCCTATCCCTTTCATCAAGGCTGAAGTTAGAGGTCTTTTTGGTTCTATATTTTGTGATTTTGGACCTGAGTTCACTGTAGTTGATGTTGATGGAGAGGATCCTCACACTGGTATAATTGCATCTATTAGCAATGACAACCCAGCACTTGTATCATGTGTTGATGATGAAAGGCTTGAGTTTCAAGGTGGGGATCTTGTTGTCTTCTCTGAAGTTCATGGAATGACAGAACTAAACAATGGAAAACCAAGGAAGATTAAGAGTGCAAAGCCGTATTCATTTACTCTTGAGGAGGATACCACCAATTTTGGTGCATATCTGAAAGGTGGTATTGTTACGCAAGTGAAACAGCCCAAGGTGTTAAATTTTAAATCATTAAGAGAGGCTCTGAAAGACCCTGGTGATTTTCTGCTAAGTGATTTCTCAAAGTTTGACCGTCCACCTCTGTTGCACTTAGCATTCCAAGCATTGGATAAATTTGTCTCTGATTTGGGACGCTTTCCAGTTGCTGGTTCAGAAGAAGATGCCCATAAACTTATTGCTATTGCTGGTAACATTAATGAGAGTTTGGGAGATGGACAGGTGGAAGATATCAACCCGAAACTTTTGCGACACTTTGCCTTTGGTTCCAGGGCTGTACTGAATCCCATGGCTGCCATGTTTGGTGGAATTGTGGGACAAGAGGTTGTCAAGGCATGCTCTGGAAAGTTTCATCCCCTCTTTCAGGTCAGTATTCATTATTCCTTTTGCAAATTGCTTTTAATAGGAATGGATAAGCTAGAATTTACTCCCACTCACCCTTACACATGAACTTTTGGAATTGTATGCGCTTTGAGCAATTCTCCTTGAGCATAGAAGAGGAAAAGGAGGAGATTTATCATATTAAAAATTTGATCTGGATCATCTGGAAAGAAAGTTGTTAATACTAAAGAATGGGATAGAATAACCTTGGATTGTAGCTCAAGCATCTTATCGCTGCCACATACCCTCCCCATCCTCTTACTCTTTGTTATTACGATATCAGAGTCTTCAAGAGTTTACGAAATTTTCTTTGGAGTATATTGAAACTTGTCCAACATGTTTTTTGTTGTGTTGTACTAATCTTCTATCATTTGATTCTACAGTTCTTTTATTTTGACTCTGTGGAGTCGCTTCCTACCGAGCCTATCGACCCCAGTGATTTCAGACCATTAAATAGCCGTTATGATGCACAAATTTCAGTGTTTGGGTCCAAGCTCCAAAAGAAACTGCAGGATGCAAAAGTGTTTATCGTGGGATCTGGTGCTCTAGGTTGTGAGTTCCTAAAAAATATTGCTCTGATGGGAGTTTCATGTGGTAAACAAGGAAAGGTCACTGTTACTGATGATGATGTAATTGAGAAGAGCAACCTCAGCAGGCAGTTTCTCTTCCGGGATTGGAATATTGGGCAGGCCAAATCCACGGTTGCTGCTTCTGCTGCGGCATCAATAAATCCTTGTTTAAGTATTGAAGCTTTGCAAAACCGTGTGGGTCCTGAAACTGAAAATGTATTTGATGATACCTTCTGGGAGAATTTAACTGTGGTTATAAATGCATTGGATAACGTGAATGCTAGGCTTTATGTCGATCAGAGGTGCTTATATTTCCAGAAACCACTTCTTGAGTCTGGAACCCTAGGTGCTAAATGCAACACACAGATGGTTATTCCTCACCTAACTGAAAACTATGGTGCTTCAAGGGACCCACCTGAGAAACAAGCTCCCATGTGTACTGTGCATTCATTTCCTCACAATATTGACCATTGTTTGACATGGGCTCGCTCTGAGTTTGAGGGTCTACTTGAGAAGACTCCTGCTGAAGTGAATGCTTATCTTTCCAACCCAGTCGAATATGCGACTGCACAAAGAAATGCTGGTGATGCTCAGGCAAGAGATAATTTGGAACGTATTCTTGAATGCCTTGAGAAAGAAAAGTGTGAGACATTCCAGGATTGCATCACTTGGGCTCGTCTAAGGTACTTCTTGTGATGTTTTGATCTAATTTTATGTATATGATCGAATATAGTGCTTTTGCTGCATTTGGTTCTGACTTTATCCTTCTTCGTGCTCAGATTTGAAGACTATTTTGTGAACCGTGTAAAGCAGCTGATTTATACATTTCCCGAAGATGCTGCAACCAGTACTGGGGCTCCCTTCTGGTCTGCCCCAAAACGATTCCCTCGTCCTCTTCAATTCTCAGCAGCTGATCCAAGTCACCTGCAGTTTGTTATGGCTGCTTCTATCCTGCGAGCTGAAACATTTGGCATTCATATTCCTGATTGGGTTAAGCATCCGAAGATGTTGGCAGAGGCTGTTGACAAAGTGACAGTCCCAGATTTCCAGCCAAAGAAAGATGCAAAAATTGTAACAGATGAGAAGGCTACTACTCTCTCTACTGCATCTGTGGATGATGCAGCGGTTATTAATGAACTCATCTTCAAGTTAGAGCTTTGCACAGGAAATTTCCCTCAAGGGTTCAAGATGAAACCTATTCAGTTTGAAAAGGTTTTTCTTATTTCTTGTTCTGATTTTTTTTTTTTTACCAAGTATATCCTTTGGGCTTTGTCTTCTTCATTATATGATTTCCACTTATTGAAACCAATGAAGGCTGGACAAACATATTATTAGTATTATTATTGCGTCGATATTGACTCTTGAATTTGCAGGATGATGATACAAACTACCACATGGATCTAATAGCTGGGCTTGCAAACATGAGGGCCAGGAACTACAGCATTCCTGAGGTGGACAAGCTCAAAGCCAAGTTTATTGCTGGAAGAATCATCCCTGCAATTGCTACCTCCACAGCTATGGCCACAGGTCTTGTCTGCCTGGAGCTTTACAAGGCTCTGGATGGTGGCCACAAACTGGAAGACTACCGTAACACTTTTGCAAACCTTGCCCTGCCTCTGTTCTCCATGGCCGAGCCAGTTCCACCCAAAGTCATCAAACACGATGGCATGAGCTGGACTGTTTGGGACAGGTGGATCCTGAGAGACAACCCAACTTTGAGAGAACTCATCCAGTGGCTGAAGGATAAGGGTTTGAATGCTTACAGTATATCTTACGGAAGTTGCTTGCTGTACAATAGTATGTTCCTTCGGCACAGGGAGCGAATGGACAAGAAGGTGGTAGACCTAGCTCGGGATGTGGCGAAGGCTGAATTGCCTCCAAATAGGAAGCACCTGGATGTTGTCGTGGCTTGTGAGGATGACGAGGACAATGATATTGACATTCCTCAGGTTTCTATCTACTTCACCTAGGTTGCTTTTTTCTCTCTCACCCCCTGCTGCGTGGGGTTGTGAGCTAAGGATAAAACGTTTACAGTGGTTTTATATCAATGAGCACAAAAAATGGATATTTTTCACAACAAATTCAACGTAACTTTGGTTTCCGATAATCTCCCCTAATTGCTTGGGGTTTCGCTTTGTCTTTACTTGCTATTTGTCATTCACGTATTAATCTTCTCCATTCATCCAATAGAAACCCATATATTGCTTGTATGTTAGCCGTTACCTGTTGCCTTTCAATTGTCAAGAATGAATCTGTTTTTCCTGAATTAATTCATTTCACCACCTTAATTACTGACAGTACAAGTAATTCATTTAAGAAAATGACATTTAGGCACCATTTTTAAAAGGAAACTATAGTTTTGAACTACTCAAAGCATAAACAGAAACAATGTTTGCATTTCTGTTGTTTGCTGCAAGCTACAGAATGATAAAAGAGTAGAACCAATTAATTTTTATCAGCACCTTCATCAAACGCAGCAGAGCTAACAACTCGAAAATCCAGCTGCTTCTGATGCTTCGAGCGCCGGCGTTCATCAAAGTCTTCCCACCCTTCAAACTATTCATTCAAAGGATGATCTTAGTTAGGCAATCTCAAATGACTTAAACCACAAATAAGGCTCACTTCAACTAATAATATAGGAAGAGAAGTACAGACCTGGCGAAGGACATCCATTGTGATTTCTGTGTTATGGAGATCAAGTGTTGCGAGCTGAAGACACTCCTTGAATAAGGTACAAGGGAGGGATTTTAGGCCATTATTACTGAGATACAATGCCTGCAGACGCAGTAAAGAAAATGCAGTAAATACAGGACTTACATATACGTAAAATTATTTTAAGGAAAGCTCAAGAAATTACTGACAAGCACCCATTTTCCAGATGGTATATGCACCAGATTTCCCCAGGTGAATGACTTGAATGACATTCATTTGGTGAAAAATTAATCAAGCAGGTGGAAGTGTATTTATTTCTATAGTCGCTACAATGAGCTTAAGCTAAGGAGAGCAAATCGATATATATATATATATACGGCAGATAAAACTGACAGAATAAAGAACCTAGTGGCCACCTTCAAATTGTGCAAATTGCCAAATGTCTCCGGAAGTTCAGACAAAAGATTTGCTGAAAGATCAATCTGAAACAAATTAAGCAGTTTACTTAAAACCATGAACTTGGTTTACAATAGCTTGATTATATGTAAAGACAAGTGCCAAGAATCCTATACCTCAAGAAGAGAATTACATTCTCCAATACACGCCAGAATAGTGGTTATCCTGAGCAACAAAAAAGGAGTAACACAAACTGAAAAACACAAGTGATTTTATCATGCATAGAAAAGAAGCCTATTTTACAGCCCTTTAATGCCATCCTAATCTAAACATTACCTGTTATTATTGGCCTTCAAAACTTCAAGCTGATTCAGCATGCCTATTTCATTTGGAAGGCTAGTCAACTTATTGTTGGCAACATTAAGTTGCCTTAGAGAAGTCAGAGAGCCAAGTGCAGGAGGCAGAGTGGTCAAGCTGCATATTAGATTTGGTTTACATATTACATATGCAAGCCCAATCATGGAAATGCGGTCATATTACAAGCAATATAGATCACTTTGCCTATATTTCTGTGACATTGACATTTCTGGAATACACCACGGAAATGTGGTCACACTATGAGCAATATAACAAGGAGCAACCTAAGGATTTTCCTACTACACAAAGTAAGCTGTATAGATCATATAGTATTGATAATAAGGTTCTAGTCAAGACCATGCCCTCAGTAAGCTTCATTAAAAAAGAGAGTTTTTCCACTTTGCAAGCAATATAATGCGGCAAGTCACCAATGAATTATGCCTAATACACAGAGCAATGACCAAAACTCATTAATAACTCAAAGAAAAGGGCTTCAGCGGCAGCAACTAACACCTAAAAGGCATGGCTTTTACAAACAATGGAAAAGCAAATTGGATCATTTGTTTTATAAGTAGTTAACTCTAACCATATAATACTTTTTCATAAGCTCTATAACAGGTTTAGACCAGAGGTCTAAGTATTTCTACATGTTTTGTCACTGGAAATGAGGATGTTTTTACATGCATTGCAAGTAAAATAAGTAGAAAGTACATTGGGATCACAATTTGCATAAAACAAGAAGAAAAAAGTTGATAACTAGATCAGAAAAAACTCACTGGTTCCGACTGATGGATAAAACTGTTAAATACTTCAGAGATGTTAGTCCTTCCCAGTGAATGGCTTCATCAGAAATGCCATTTGCATTGAGGAACAGTTTCTACAAAGTGTTGAGATTCACAAACTAATATGTATGAAATAATCTTAGAACAAAATTAACCAAAAATATTATCTCAAATTAAAGTCCTGGAATACAAAGGAAGGGGAAAAAAAAAAAAAAAGGCGTTTACCTGAATGGAATTCAAACAGCTGATTTTGATGGGTACATCTTGGATGCTGTTGTTGTTAACATCAAGGACTCTTGCAGAAGATCCACAATCCCATACTTCATCAGGTATTGCCTTACAAAATCAAACCAAGAAGATAATTAATTTGGAAATTGTTTTCCATCAAAAATTGAAATAATTGTTTACATAAATGTTAATCAACGTAGGAACTTCGCGTCTTCAAACTATAAGTAAATAAATACACGACAAATCACACCTAAAACTGTGAAAACAAGCAAAAGATCAACTGGCTAAATAAATACCTTCAAATTACAGTCTGCTAATGCAACAACTCCGGTAGCTTTCCATCGTTCCAAACGATTCTTATCCATTCTAATTTCAGTCCTTGCATCGGTTTTTTTATACTCAGATTCTGTCCTCCTGGAAATAGGCCGAGTTTGAGCTTCTTTTAGAATAGGACCGCCCTGTTCATTAAAAAAAAAACCCTTAAAAATAGACAAATTCTCCAATTTGATACATTCAATAATCCCTTTAGCTCGAGAAACCATAAGCATATATAAAAGGAAAGACATGAGTTAAAAATACCCCTTGGTGCAAACCCTGAGAAGCCATAAGCATGAGCTTGGCTCCATTCATGACCTCTGATTCCTTCAATGTCATTGCGTCCACCAAAAGCTTCCCTTCAAACCACCCAAAATTCATAAACTTAAAAAAAAAATTGTAAAGAAAAAAAAAAACCAGAGACAAGAAACAAACCTTTGAAAATAAGTTTTTGTCCGCGAGGAAGAACATCGGTCAGAGTCTGGAGATGAGATTTGAGTTCTTTGATTGTTGAATCCTTCGATATCCATATCCGGATCGATCTTCCGCTGAATTTCACTGTTATGTTAATATTTACGCTGCTTTCGCCTTCGTCTTTGCTCATTTTTTTTTTCCCTTCCGGTCTTCGATCAATTCGATTAATCGAACTATAACTCCAACTCGACCGGTCTCCGAACAAGGTTGTTGTGTTCCACTCATAACTCTGGATAGTTTAAAAGTCCGAAATGACTTTAATGGCCTTAATTGCCTTCTTTATTTTCATTTTGCCATTTACTAATCTATATATATAAACTTTATAAACAAAATTAAAA
>JBBYHM010000013.1:2098667-2109219 GCA_038381775.1 Adansonia rubrostipa
CACTTATAATTCTTGGGGCCTTCTGCAGTACAGCGTGGCCTAATATGTGGGGAAGAGAATGCATTATTTTTTTTTTTTTTTTGTTGGTGAATATTTACACATTTAATGTTATTGTTTTGCCCTTTTTGTTTGTTCGACTTCTATAGGAATCTGGAAAGGATAGTCAGGAGAAGAAAAAGAATCGTATCAAGGCACTTCTTGTTGCTGCAACTGACTGTGAACCTCAGTATTTGATTCGTCTACTTCAGGTTGTAACTATGAAAGAAAATTTGTACTATTCTAGGTTTGGTCCTTAATTATAAGAATTTTCCGTTCATCTTGCAGACAAAGTTGCGGATTGGTTTTTCGGAGCAGACTCTGTTAGCTGCATTAGGACAGGCTGCTGTATATAATGAACAACATTCTAAACCACCCCCAAACGTTCAGTCCCCTTTAGAAGAGGTAAGCTAAAGTTTATAGATGTAGAAATTGAGCATGGAATTTTTTTTTTGCCTGAATTATCAGTGCAGTCCATCGGCTCAATACATCATGCATTTTGTAGTTTATTCATCAGAAGTACATTTTAAGATTCCATAAAGCCATTGAAAGCATGTGCCTTAGATGTACATGGAATGACATGTCAGCAAATGTAGGGTGCGGAAAACTTTTTGGTACCTGAAATGGGCCAGCTTGTAGTGCTCTGATATGTCATCAGCGTTGTTGGGAGGTAGGCTGTTTGTCAAGGTTTGCTAGATCTAGAGGTGCATCTGATTATGACCTTTATAGACTGATAGTGAAGGGGCAAAGGAAAGTGGCTGGTGAAAGAGCTCAACATCTATTAAGGCCTGTAAATGGTTGAATTTTTGAAAATTGGGTTTTAATTGCTCAGAGATTTTGCTTTTTACCTTAAATTGCTGTTTGATTGCTTATTTCTTGTATAGCTGTATGTTGAGGATTCACCTCCACTGCTATTTACCTCCGATTTGCTCTCATGCAGGCTGCTAAGATTGTCAAACAAGTTTTTTCTATCCTTCCAGTCTATGATAAAATAGTACCTGCACTTTTGACTGGTGGCGTATGGGATCTCCCAAAGAATTGTAGCTTTACGCCGGGTGTCCCTGTTGGACCTATGCTAGCAAAACCAACCAAAGGTGTTGCTGAAATTGTAAACAAATTCCAGGATATTGACTTTATATGTGAATATAAATATGATGGAGAGCGTGCACAGGTAATGGAATTTAAAGTGCTACTTCTGGTTTCTTGTGTTTTTGTTACTGCCAATATATTATGTGAAACAAAGAAAAATCCATGTGCCTCATGTAGATACACTATATGGAGAATGGTTCGGTTGAGATATACAGTCGAAATGCTGAGCGGAACACTGGAAAGTTTCCCGATGTTGTTGCTGCAATTTCTAGGTCAACCTCTATTATTATGGTGACTTATTGTATTGACGTACTCAATTCATTTTTTGTGTGTGTGTGTGTTGAATAAAGGTTTCTTTGCCTTCCCTCCGCCAAACAAAGCATGCTTGTCAAAACTCCTTTCAGATAGTTTCCTTGCTCTGTGTGTCTAAAGAATTTCTAGTTAAATGAAATCCGGGTATTACCAGTTGATATTGTAGTACTCACCACCATTTAAGTTTGTTTCTTCATCTTATATCCTGGTTTGACTGTTCAAAATGCATTGGTAGTCAAAAGTTGCAGTAATGGTCGTAAGTTATAGGTATTTGTTCCATCTGTTAAGTTTCAGACGGTATTTCAGTGTTTCTGTATGAGTTTGAACTTTTAGGTAGTTCATGCTTTGCTTCTTGTTGTCTACTAATCCAAGTCCTGTTCCTTCTCTTTTGTAAAAAAAAAATGGCTTGCTAGAAATGGAGAGAAAAACCTCTTGAAAACTTCACGACTGGCTTTGAGTTTTACTTGAAAATTAGCTATTGGCATTATATGCTAAGAATCCTAATAAGGAGCTTGACTTAATAGAGATAGGTACCAATTTGCTATATAGTTATACTCCCTTGAAGCTTTTGTGGGTGCTTGCTGCTTGCTAAAAACCTTTTTAGCATGCTACTGCTTTTGCAATGTTGGTTTAGTTACTAAAATTTACTTTCTTCTGTAGATTCAAGAAGTCCTCTGTAAAATCATTTGTTTTGGATTGTGAGCTTGTTGCTTATGATCGAGTTCAGAAGAAAATTTTACCCTTTCAGGTACTGTTGCATACATTGCATTGGAATTTATAATGCAATGCCGGTTCTATTTTGTGTAGAAATTTGTTTATCTTTGAAATACCATTTCTTATGTATTAGTTGGCTGCAACGTGGCATGGATACGGTTATGGTACCGATGCCCGGTATGGATACAGGTTTGGGATGCGGTAATTTTTAAAAATCTAGGGTATGGGTATGTTATATAAAAGATATATATATATATATATATATATATATATATATATCAGAAACTGAAATTTTAGATAATAAAACAATGCACAAATTTCAACTTTACATAAAACGCATAAAGAACTTAAATTGTTCAACATGACTCTTGTTGTTAAACACATTTGGAGGCTAGGGCTGTCAGGAAGTGAGGAGTGATATTGGTTCTCATCTGAAGAGTGGCTGCTTGTTAATCCATGCAGCAGTAACAGTTTACTGATGCTTTTCTCCATTTAGGATTGGTGTAGTTCAAAGTACAAATTTTGAAGAAAGTAAGCCAATAATGAAAAGAGGAAGTGAAATATGATTTAGGGCATGAAAATGCTAAGTTTTAAATGTTAAATTTGGCCAACTCGTACTCAAGCTGTACCCGGTACGTCCCTAAGCGTACCCAATGTGTATCGATATCTGGTATGTACCTGGTACGAGTACTCTAGATCTTGGGGCATACCCATGCTTCAGAGGTTGGCTGATCCTTCAACAGTGGAAACAGATATTTTACAAAGAAACTGAAAAACATTTGTTGCATTAAAGTTGCACTAAGTTAAAAATGTTATTTGTTTAGCATGGAGATTACAAATGGGAGAATAATATATGAATACTATTTAGAACCAAGCCTTGCATGCACTAAGTCTTACCAATGCAACGAGTGGATTTTCTTCATGGTTGACTACATAAAGTGCAACACATGAGAAATTAAATTTTGTCTTTGTTCAGTTACTATCTGGCACAAATTTCTGAAATGTTTGCATTAGTTTTGTATTGTAAAAATGGCCATATTTTGTCATTATTAGTCATTGACTGATTTTTTTTTTTGGATGTAATGGAAGATGTTTACTGAACTAGTTGGTTCCAGGCTTTCTGAAGTTGATATTGTTGACGGCATGTTTTCTGAATTGATTATATGCAGATCCTTAGTACTAGAGCTCGAAAAAATGTGGTAATGAGTGACATCAAAGTTGATGTGTGCATATTTGCTTTTGACATCTTATATCTTAATGGGCAACCACTTCTTCAGGAACAACTTAAAGTTCGTAAAGAGGTATGCCCTTTACTGTGACACATATGGTTCTGGACTTTTTGGTACTAAAATTTAATTTTGTCAGGATTTATTAAGTGATTGTATCACTGCAATGTATGCTTGATATGCAGCTTACATTATTATTATTTTTTATCTCAAATGCAAAATTGCAATGGTATTAGTATTAAAAAAAATCCACTGTGAAGATTTGTGTTATGTTGCAAGGAGACGCTGTTGGCCTGCATGGTTTAGTAATTGATTTGGAGTGTTATTGGTGTCGAATAAGTGTTTATCTCATTCACTGCATATTGTATGCGCTATTTAGTTAACTAGGGACCTGTTTCATTTGCCCTTTGCAGAAGCTTTATGACTCATTTGAGGAAGAAGCTGGGGTTTTTCAGTTTGCAGCAGCCTTAACATCAAATGATCTTGAGGAAATACAAGCATTCCTTAACTCTGCTGTTTCTTCAAGGTATATATTTAATTCTTCCAGAAACTTTTAGCAGGTAGCTAGATCGAGCCCAATGATATTGTAAATAAAATCAGGGAAACAAATTTATTTTTTTCCAAAAAGTACTTTGGGTTTCAATGATGCTAATTAGTCTTGGTTTTCAGTTGTGAGGGTTTAATTATCAAAACATTGGATAGAGATGCTACATATGAGCCATCAAAGCGGTCACTCAACTGGCTAAAATTGAAAAAAGACTATATGGAAAGGTAAGGTGTAAGAAATGTATACTTCTCGGTGTGTATAAAGATCAGGTGCTATTTTGCTTATATGTAACTTTTAATGTTCCTTATTGTTCCATGCAGTATTGGAGACACATTAGATCTAGTACCTATTGCTGCTTTCCATGGCCGTGGGAAACGGACTGGTAAGAACATTTATGTTTGCTTAGCATATCAGATGACCGCAGCTCACAGAGTTTATTTTCTGTTGATTGTTTTGGCTCTCAATGTAGTTCTTATGTGATTCCCTCCTTAATTCATGCCTCATTTGTGTTGATTGTGCAATGATGTTTATCCTTAGGCTTCTATGGTGCCTTTCTCTTGGCATGTTATGATGAAAGAAATGAGGAATTCCAGAGTATCTGTAAAATAGGTTAGTGAAATCTGAATTACTACTTTTCGACCTATTGCTTGTCTTTCTGCTGATGATCTGCTGTAACCTCCCTTCCCTTTTCCTTCTCCCTTTGATGCTCAATAGGTACAGGATTTACTGAAGCAGAGCTTGAAGAGCGTTCTGCTAGTCTTCGCTCTAAAGTGATTCCTGAGCCAAAGGTTTGTCTTTTGATATTTTCTTCTGTTGGAAGAAAGGAGACTGTGAGCAAAGAGGTTAATTTTTATAAGCATACAAGTTCTGATGTTCTTGTTGATTACAGTCATACTATCGTTATTCCGAGATGATAAAGCCAGATGTATGGTTTGAGACTGCTGAGGTAAAATTATACTTCTTTCTCAAAAGTATCTTTGGGTGTCTGTGAATTTGTTAATTGCATGTCTTATGATGTCTATGTTCCATTAATGGACACAAATGTTACTTTGTGGAAGGAGTATCCTTGCATAGTGCATCTAATAAGTTAAGAATGATTTGGTTGTGAGCTTGCTGCTTGCCACAGCCCTAGTTAGAAGCGCACTCAAGTGTATTCCATAATAGGTCGGTTGTGGGAAGTGTCTGCCCCTACTCTCCAATATTATGGGGCAAAGCTCCATTCCTATACAGGTCATATGATACAAACGGTGACAATGAATTCTCAATTATCTTGATCATGACACTTGCCACACATTTCATTTTGAAGCCTCCCAATCGGAGTGGCAGATTTTCTCGATTTCAGCTTTCTTTTGCGTGCTTGTGTTGTCACATTTTTGATTCCATGTTCTCCATTCACTCTGTCTGCCTATGTCCGCAGTCTTTATTGGTTTTGTAGAGTTTGGGTTTTCTCTTCTTCGAGCTTCTTTTTCTCGTTGCCATTTGAAATAATTATGAACTGAATTTGCAGTAACTGTTGTAAATGCTCTTCTTATTCTCTGTGATTACTTCCATTTGTTGAAATCTGGGTTGCTGAATATTCCTATTAAATTTATCACTAGTTTTTGTCTCACATCAAAAATAAATGTTTTCTGTGGAGTCATGGAGATGATTGTTGCTGCCCTAGAACAGTTAATAAGTCATTTGTTGTATCCTAAATGGATCAAGAATTGTAATCTGGGGTTTTTTAGTTCCTACAGCTATTGTTGTAATGTCCAAGGTCTGCTCATCTCCCTTTGCATCCAATCCTGATTATATACGTTTTATGCTACTGCGATTCATGTTTTCAGTAGTTTGTTCATTTTTTTTTCCTTTTCTTAATTTCTTGTAGGTTTGGGAGGTAAAAGCTGCAGACTTGACCATTAGCCCTGTTCATCGTGCGGCAATTGGGATTGTGGATCCTGATAAGGTGGGGCAAAAGTTGTTACATGTTGAAACCTTGCAGTTTTATTTATTCATTTTGTTTAATTTGTTTCTCAGATTTACTTTTTTTTTTCTTTTATTCCATAAATATATTCTGTGATTACTCAATTCTGGGGGTCACGTTGTTAGTTTGGATCCTGCAATGTTCTTTTCTCGAAGTTTTCTCTGCTGATAGAAAATGAACTCATCTAATTCCTTGTTATTCTTGGTAAAAGGGCATATCTCTCCGGTTTCCACGTTTAGTTCGTGTTCGAGAAGATAAGACTCCAGAGCAAGCTTCATCATCTGAGCAGGTGAGGAATAAATAAGTTGTCTGATAATTCATTCATAAGATTTATGAACAAACATAACCATGTTGGATTTTTCATGTATGAGTGTGGTGTTCTCTGGAGGTTGTGTATGATCTGTCTGCATACCGGGAAATGAATAGAAACCAATGATATTATTCACATGATAATTGAAGGAGCAACTACATGCGTGTCTCTACATATATACATATGCTTCACTTTTTTTGAAAATTTTTTTTGCTCAGTTACTTCTCTTGAATATTTGCAGGTTGCTGATATGTATAATGCTCAAAACAATCAGACTAATAATGAAGATGATGGTGAGGATGATTGAAGAATTCTGATTGGTGTCTCAATATTTTTCCTCTCCTGGTAGGTGAATAACATTAATTTCGCGAGTGAAAGGGACTGGTTGTTCTCCAATTTCTAAACTTTGCAATGTATATACCAGAACTCTTTTTCTCAGTTGCAATCAAGAAGCTTCCTATTGCTAGATGGGCTAATTTCTTCATCAATTTTGTCAAAAGCTAAAAGCTGTCAAAGTTTTCATGCAAATTGCTGGCTATATTATTGAAAATCATGGAATGCTTTTGGAATTGTTGATTAGTATTGCGTTTGATTTTTGTTTTATCACGTTCATTGTATTACCCTAGTTCCCCTTTTCTAATCTAATATTCTTAGGGGAAAAATGTTTAGCAGGTAACCACTAGTTCTTCTGAGGTAGATGATGTCTGCGCTGCATTGTGTCTGGCCTGGAATAATTGCCCTTTCCGGTGGGAATTATCGAAGTCTTTAGACTAGCAGGGTACAGGTCAAGAACCACTTGTACTTTTCTTCTTCTTTCTGTACTTTATCCTAGAAGAGGAGAATCTCAATCATTTCAAGCCACTGCCGTGCGGACTGGACGATACCCTGGGAAAAAAAAGTTTTTTTTGATTTGCTGCCTAACTCTTCAACCGAAGTCTTGGTTGAACTGCACTTAGATGCTGAAATTCTCCCTTTCTATTAGAGATTGCCTTGAAAAATCATGGCTGCTTCTGCTTGTTTTGCTGCTTGAGTTGTGCAATATTTCCAGCTTCCTTAACGCGTTTTAGTTATTCCTTACCCTGGAACAAGTTATAGCCCACAATTCTCTAAACATGTTTATACTTAAACCAGTTTGGGTTGTCTCATTAAAAAGAAAAAACGAAATATGATCCTCTGTCTTGCATATATTGCGCTTGACCTCAGTTATAGACTTGTAGTCCTTGTCAAATATTGATGTAAAAAAATAAAAAGCCAGTCTGCTTCCAATAATTTGCTGTGTTCTAATTCTATCTATGTGAACTTGTGAAAGTGATCTTGGAGAATTTGAGCTGGTTTAGTCTCTATTATATTTGTTAAAGATTAGACTAGAAACAAGTTGGTTGATCATTAAGTTGTCATTCACCAATTAAATCCATCCATCGCCTTCGAGTTTCTCAATGTGAACTTGACCTTGTAATAGCTGTTATTCTTTCATTTGTGCTTTGCTTTGACAAAATAGGCAATGAGGCAAAGCATCCAAGTTGTTTAATCTTGACTCGCCATCTTGTGATTGAGACTTGAGATTTTCAACCTATTCCTTTTCCAGTTGCGGTTGGGGCTCAAATCCCGAACTTTGAGGCCCGGCAAGAGCGTGAACCACTTTGCTAAAACTTGTAGGAATATAAACTTCAAAAGCATTTGCATCTCTCCTCAGAAATTGAGATATAAAACCATGTTAACAAGGCAAGAAGGCAAGGCAAGCATATCTATTCAGTTTTGCCATTTAGATTATTAACCGTTAAAGGGTTCATTGGCAACTTGACTGGTTCCTTTTCACAACTACTAGCAAATGGAAAAATGTTTCCCTGATCCTTGTAATGCGAAGGCAACATGGAAAAAGAAAGCTTAGGAATATTAGCATGTTAATATTAGCATTAAGTAGAGGAGAGGGAAAAAAATGATTTGGAGAACATAAGATTACGCTAGATTACACTTAAATATAAATAATCATACTTCCTTCAACCCAAAAAAGGAAAAAAAAAAAAGTAATATAATCACACATGACACCAGTAGCAGATCCTGATTCTGATTTGTGGGATCCACTAGTCTGACAAGCAAGCAAGCAAGCCTCTTAAGGTACTCCTTGGTTGTTGGCCATGCCCATCTACTTCACATTTCAACTACTCCACACCAATATTTCTGCTTAAAAATCTTCTTAATTGTTTATGAAATCTCTCAATTCTCGAACACTTCACACTTTTCCCACACTTAGGAAGCACAAATCATAGTAATACTACGGAAAGCTGACGTTACATTAGTAATTTTTACATTCCACATCAATTTTGGAAGAAATCAAAGATCCCTTTCACGTCATGGAGCAAAAAACAAAATGTGAAGAAAATGAAAGGAAAAAGACTGGGGGTGCCAAGGACAAAAATCTTCACCGAAAAACACTGGCAAAAAGCCAAAGGAAACAAATGCTCTCTCTGACTTTCCAATGAGTAATTAGGAAGTTGGGGTAGTTGCTTCTCTAAAGCAAACCTTTGTACAAAATTGCTAGATCGGTTACCACGATGCACTGATAGGCTGACTTCCGCCCTGCGATTTCACCTTCACTATCCTATAATAAGTTTTAAAATGGTAAATTTTATGAAATTAATACTGTTTAGACCATTCTTGTTTGTAGTAGCAGTTAATGGAGAACTAATCTTTGGTACTTGGTCCCTGTGGGAGATTCAGCACCATCTAAAAGGCCCCTTTTCCTGTTAACTTTACCACATGTGTTTAGGGCGTTGCAACTGTTAACGCTGATCAAGGACGCTTGGTGGAGGAGTAGTGGGGGTGGCGGAGGTGAACGAATGGTCACAGGTGGGATCTCAAAGGACTCTAGTGGTGGTGGTGGGTGTCTCCATTGAGGCAATGGTCCAGCTAAAAGAAGGGTTTGCAAGAGTGGACCAGCTTTCATCACTGCCTGTAAAAGCTTTCCCTTTTCAGGTAATGGCTTGTCAGGCACGAGCTCTGTGGCTGCCTGTGGCAAGGACCGACGTGGGGGTGTTGGCGGTGCTGGTGGTCCTCGTGGCAGCTGGGGTTGCTGAATTGGGTCAAGAACAGGAGATGAAACAATGCTTTCCTCGCAATCAGATGATGAGAAGCCATTGTTGGAGTCAATTCCTCTTCTGGGTTCCTCTTCAATGCTAGAAACTCCAGAGAGGGGAGCAAGTTGTTGTTGTTGCTGCTGGTGAAGCAGGAGTTTCTGAAGGAAGAGTCTTTGCCATTTCTCCTGGGCTTCATCTCTCTCTCTCATTGCCTTGCTCAGCAACTCTTTGAGCTGAATCAATTGGTCATCTCTCTTTCTAAGCTCCTCCTCAACTGCCAACCTTGTTTGTTCCAGCTCCAAAGTGGTATATAAAAGAGAATGCCTAAGCTCTTCCATTGTCTGCATAATTAAAAAACCCAATTAACAATTTAGCCCAAAACTTCATACAAATACCCCCCTCCACCGGGGAAAAAAAAAAAGAAGGTAAAACTAAACCAAATTAAGCACCAAATCACTCAAGAGGAAATGTCCGTTACCTTTCCTTGACAAAAATAAGGCCAGCTAAAAAGAGAACCTCTCTGACAATCCATGCTCTCAGAGTTGGAACACTCAAAAGAACTGAACTTGAAACTTAAAAGTGAATTTTCCTGTTTAAGCGTGAGAATGAGAGGATAAACGAAGGTGGGGTTTATGATTGGCTTCTTCCGAGTCTTATAAGATGGGGCAGCAGCAGCAACAGCAACAGCAACAAAAAGCCAACTGGGTTTGGACAAAAAGCACAAAAAGCCAAAAGCCTATCGGTTGGCCAAAATTCTAATATGCTCTCTCCCTATGCTCTATGCATTTGCTTACTCATCAGTCAGTCAGTCATTTGTACAGAGTCAAGTCCATGGGGTTTCTTATCTTAAACCATGGAATGCATCAACATTTCAACACCACCAACTAGCGTGAAGAAGAATCAGTATATCAGCGCCAAAAGTGGGAGTGGAAAATCTCCTGTCTTTTTTTCATTCTTATAGCCATTAGCATGTCGCTAATGGCTTTGCTTCTTTTAGCCATCTAAGCAAATTCAACTTGAATATGTTGCCATAATAAAAATGTAATCTACGTTTGAACCTCGATTTAACAATTCATTTTGAACTTCGAAGCCAAGGGAGATTCTCTGTCTTGGCTTGCTGGGTAAAAACCTTTGATATATACATGTACATACTATTGCATGGAAAAATGCAAATCAGTGAACATATTTGAACACAATTTTTTTTTCTTTGGAAATATAGATATTTATGAGACCGTCATTTCAATCAATTGAAATTGTTGATCACATAATATGAAATATTAG
>JBBYHM010000013.1:2131268-2161659 GCA_038381775.1 Adansonia rubrostipa
AATATAATATGAATACGAACATAAATTTTTTTAGAGGAAGAAAACATCAAGCTAAAACAAATAAAAATAAAGATGAAAAAGTAATTATAGCCTATTTATTGGGAAGTTTAATAATTATGATTGTTTTTTGAAATAATTTTTTGGAATTCACTCTTTTTGATAATTATTAATTCATTATCTTTTTTTGAAATTCTCGCTCTTATGGGACTAAAATAACTTTATAAATTTAAAAATATACCTTGAAGTCCCGGGACTCAAAAATCATATATAGTAGACAAGGATGGAAGAAATATAACTATAATTATTATCATAAAATATTTTTCTTCATATAATTAATATTATTCAAATATAAAAAAAAATTCATATTGTTGATGTAAATATTGTTGAGTTGTACTTGCTAGGAGGTATTGTTTGCTTTAAGGTAGTGCGTAAGTTGTTTTTATGATTTTGTCCTTTGAAAAAAAGTATCTCAATAGAAGAATGGTGATCCTTATTTTATAAGCTATAGTCTGTATTCTTAACTAATCGATATGGAATCATTGTCCCCCCATCACTAGCCTTTTGGTAAGGGTATGGGCTGTGTAGATCAGTGGGCATGTTTACACGTTAACTTAGTATTGGGGGGACAATGATCCCACATCTATTAGCCAAAGCTATGGATTATGGCTTATAAAGCAAAGGCTACCTTTTCCCTATTGAAGTGCATTTTCTCAAAGGACAAAAACAGCAAGGATGGTATATGCATTGCTTCAAAGCAGATAATACCTTATAACGAGCGAGCACATTCTGACAATCCTACAATCCACACATTTGCCTAAGGGGCTACTATTCTAGAAATCTTATTTACTCAAGTTTTACGTAAATATGCCTACTTGACCTATACAGTCCACACCCTTGTCTAAAGGGCTAGTGTTCTAGTGTTGAGGAGGATAACAATCCCACATTAATCAACCAAGGATATGGGTTGTAGCTTATAAAGCAAGGGTCACTGTTCTCTTATTGAGGCGTCTTTTCTCAAAGGACAAAAATCGCAACCCTTGTAACTCTTCCTCTATTGGGACGTTTTTTATCAAATGATAAATATCGCGACCCTTGCCTGGGGGCTAGTGCTCTGGTGTTGGGGTGGACAACGATCATAGTCTATGTACTGTTCCAAAGCAGAAAAATACCTCATGGCATCGTATGTGAGAACTAACAAACCATAAGCTCATAATCGAAATCTCATTCAGGTTGTAAAATACAAAACCATAAGCTCATAATCAGCATCTCGTTAAAGCGGATAGTATCTCATAACAGCCTAATAATCCTTGTATCAACAATGGCGTAATCTGTGAGAACTAACAAATCATAAACTCATAACTGAAATCTCATTCAGGTTGGAAAATAGTAAACCATAAGCTCCAAATTAAAATCTTATTCAAGTTGTAAAATACAAAACTTGATATATAAATAAATAACACTAAGTTACTATATAAATATACATACTCATCTATACAATCTATACCTTTACGTAAAAATTAATGTTGAAAAAAATAATAATTATATATCAATTAATTAATAATATAAACTATGATTTGTAAAAAAAGAAGACACTTTTCCTTTATTAAATTACGTTTACTCAAAAGACAAAAACTTAATTTAGTATGATAATCTTTTGCAACAACATATATCACTAAATAAATATATATAAGTGGTCCGAGAGTTATTGACTTTTTTTGCCCTCCGCCTAGTTTGAATGTGAAGACCCAACCTTTTAGGACCGGAGAGAGCTAAGTATTGACTTTTCCTAAACATGTCTATTTTATTAGCTTGAAAAAAGGGAAACAAAACAAGGAAAAATTATAGTACAACCGAGACTAGCCAAAGTATAAATTTGGGCGTTTGATCCTCATGTTAGACCAAGCCAAGCCAGACTGATATTGCAAATCACAGCTCGGGAGATGCGCCCTTTTTTGGTTAAAAACTTGCGACCATTGCTCCCCTTTGTCCTGAGTACTTTGTCAATGCCTTTGCAGTTGTTTGTAGTCCTATCCCCTCTTGCAGTTGTTTCAATCAAATTCTTTCACGAACTCATCATTCTCACGCAACTCTTCCTTAATTGATATCCCAATTCAAGTTTCCGATTTTCATCATCGGAAAGAATCGCCAAAAGACGAAGAAAAAGCTTTGAATGGAGAAATCTGGGTATGGAAGAGATGGAATTTACAGGTCTTTAAGGCCTCCAATAGTTCTTCCCAAGGAACCAAATCTTTCCTTGGTTTCATTTCTCTTCAGAAACATCTCTTCTTACCCCAACAAACCAGCCCTCATTGATGCTGATTCTGATGAAAAACTCTCTTTCTCTGAGTTCAAATCCGCTGTCATCAAGCTCTCCCATGCTTTCCTCAGTCTGGGTATCAACAAAAACGACCGAGTCTTGATCTTTGCACCCAATTCAATCCAGTTCCCTCTTTGTTTCTTTGCCGTAACAGCCATTGGTGCCATCGCTACAACTGCCAATCCCATTTATACTGTCAATGAACTCTCGAAACAACTCCAAGATTCCAATCCGAAGCTTATTGTCACTGTCCCTGAGCTGTTTGACAAAGTTAAAGATTTCAAGATCCCTTTAATCTTGCTTGGTTCTAAACGAAACCAACAACCAGCTGATGCAAAAAATATCCCCAAAATCCTATCTTTTCATGATCTTCTCGATTTAGCGGGGAATGTGACAGAATTTCCTTCCGTTTCTGTTAAGCAGACTGATACAGCAGTGTTTCTGTACTCTTCAGGCACGACAGGGGTCAGTAAAGGTGTTGTTTTGACACATAGGAATTTCATTGCAGCAGCTTTGATGGTGACCATGGATCAAGAATTTGCTGGGGATATGCACCGTGTTTACTTGTGTGCTTTGCCTATGTTTCATGTGTTTGGATTGGCGGTCATCGTGTACGCACAGCTGCAGAAGGGAAATGCTTTGGTTTCAATGGCAAAGTTCGATTTTGGGATGTTTTTGAGGAACGTAGAGAAGTATAGAGCAACACATTTGTGGGTTGTGCCTCCTATTGTGCTTGCTATGACTAAGGAGAGCGTCGTTGATAAGTTTGATCTTTCCTCAATGAGGCAAATTGGTTCTGGTGCTGCACCCCTGGGCAAGGAGTTGATGGAGGAGTGTGCAAAGAAGTTCCCTCAAGCTGTGGTTATTCAGGTACTTTAATTGTCAATTATTGATTTAAAGTGGGAAAGAATTTTGACCTGTTCATTAGTTATGCTGAAAAGTTTATTTTTGATAAAGAGGCAGAAGGAAAGCAAAACTAAATTGCAAGCTGATAAAAAAAAAAAAAAGCAGGAAATATCCTAATTGTGTTAATCACAGTTGTTTTAAATCCAAATTGATATCTTGGGCTATCTTCTAATGGGAAGCAATTCATGCTGAACTTCACTCCTTGATGTTTCAGGTCATGGATTAACCTATTGGCGTATATGAAGTAGGATTAGTAATTGTAAGAGGATGTTCAGATTTTTGGCCTTTTTTATTGCTTGGATTAGAAATTTGTAAATTGTTCCATTTCATCCTTTTATTTTGAATTATGGGAATAACTTGGAGCAGAGAAGTTGCTGTCTCATCATGGAGCTCTCTGTGGTTTCAGGGCTATGGAATGACCGAAACTTGTGCCATTATCTCAAAGGAGAATCCTGCAGCTGGTGTCCGACATACTGGTTCAACTGGAACGCTTGCTTCAAGCATTGAAGCTCAAATAGTCAGTACAGAAAATCTAAAGTCTCTTCCTCCAAATCAAAAGGGGGAAATATGGGTTCGAGGGCCTAACATGATGCAAGGTAATGTTATTTGGTTGTTATCCATGAGAAAATAAAGGAAGATTGATTTTTTTGGTATAAATAATGCCCAACTAGCTATTCTCTTCTCCTATTCTTGTTCTGACTATTAAATTACTGTAAGAAGGTGTCCTTTTTAATTAGTAATCCAATTTCAGCTGATATTGAATTTGATTCTCTGCAAAATTTGATCCCCAATGGTCTCCTGATCCTTCTTTGCTTAAATTCATGGGGAGGCTAGGGGTGACTGTGTACAGACCTGCTGATCTCTAATGAGCTTTTGCCATATCTAATTACATGCGTAAACTATTATGTTACTGATCTGTTTTAATCTCCATGGGGTGTGTGTGTTTGTGTGTCTATATATATTGGCCAGAATGACTTAATTTTCTTCAATTTGTTTAGTATGAACTCAGGGCAATTTTTGCAGTTGTTTTTTTTTTTAAATCTTGGCCAATTCCTGGATATATTCAATTTGATGACATGCACAAGTGCACTCTGAAGATCAGTAAAATCCTTAATCATCTTATTTGTTGTCAGTCTAGAGTTTGATTTTTGACATAGTAAACATTAATCAGATAGGCACAAGTGTTAAATGGTTCAGCAAGCTCATGGCATCTTCTGCTGTTTTCTCTTGATACTGCAATTCCAATAAATAATTTCAGGTTACTTCAACAATCCAGAAGCAACAAAACTGACAGTAGATGGAAAGGGTTGGGTTCATACTGGAGATCTTGGATACTTTGATGCTGATGGGAATCTTTATGTTGTTGACAGAATTAAGGAGTTGATCAAGTACAAAGGTTTCCAGGTAACTTATTTAATTGCATTTCATTTTTTTTTTTTATATATATATAATTTATTGGCTACTTTGCATTTTATATCAAAATGGCATCTTATATTTTGTTGATTATGTTTGCTATATTGATAATGTTGTTGATGTACATAGATTGAATCTCCTCTCTGGTATTTGTAAATCATAAAACAATGTTGTTATTCAATTGATGACAATAGAAATCCGTCATCGGTTAACTTTGAGCTTCCTGAGCACATTAAGTATTACGAGGGCCTCTTTATATTAATTGCTACTTGGTTCTAGGTTGTATTCCGATACTCAAAGTTAACAGTTGTCATTAATTCAACATCTTAACTTCCAAAACTTACTATGTCTGATGTCCCGGGTTTGCATTCTCTATATACGTGTTGCATTGAAGTTTTGGAAGAATAGATAGTTTCATGCAGCAGTATTCTGTTTTTTAATTATTTTTTTAACTCATTCTGGTGATTCCAAAACTTTCCTTCTAAACTAAAGCATTTTCATTTGGTTTATAAATACTTACCAGGTTGCACCAGCAGAGCTTGAAGGACTACTTTTATCTCACCCTGAAATATTGGATGCTGTCGTTATCCCGTAAGTTATAGCTGAATTTTTTTTTATCGTTTGCATCATATAAATCAGGGAAATATCTATATAAAGTTCTGCCTTATAAAGACGTCATTGAGAATTAAGACATTTCTACACTACAGATATCCTGATGCCGAAGCTGGTGAGGTCCCAGCTGCATACGTTGTTCGCACACCCAACAGTTCGCTGACTGAAGAAGATATTCAAAATTTTATCGCTAAACAGGTACGACAGCCAATTAAATTGATAATCTTTTAGAAGTTCAAGTCTCTCCACTTGAATCAAGTGACCTTTATTTTCTTGTTTCTGCTTGTTAATAGATGACTTATCTTGAACTAGTAAAAGACTTTGCCATTATTTTTCTCCTTGCTTATAAAATTTAATATGTTTTTCCCCATTACAGGTGGCACCTTTCAAAAGATTAAGGAGGGTCTCATTCATAAGCAGTGTCCCAAAGTCAGCTTCAGGGAAAATCCTGAGGAGAGAACTTATAGAGAAAATACGATCCAAAATGTGATTCTGTGATTCTGTTTTACGCATAACATGGATACAAAACTAGTGGTTAAGTTAAAGCTGTCTTTATCTATTGTTGCAACAAATGTTATTGTGGCATAAATTTACAGTGAACAACGTATTGTTGCTAAATTATCCCCCGATTGTTGGGCCAATAATTGTTTCAGAGCCTCAAAAACATCATTCTATTCTTAGAAAAGCATGAATAAACTACTGTTTTGAGCATTATTATGTATGGATATGGAAGAAGAACATCATTGGAACTGATTACTTCAAAGTCCAAGCAAACTAAATGGTGACTCTGATCACCATCTGCAATTTATAGTTAAAAGTGGTTAGCGGTAAGAGTTTCGATTTAAATCTACAATCTTGTTCTTCAGCCAAGTGCTAAACTCCTTTAATGGAAAAGGCCCAATTGCTTCATTAATAAGTTATGTTGTTTCGGCCCTTATTTTTTATAAAAAATTCGTGTCTAACACTTGTATTAGATCCATATTTAAACATGAAAATAAGAATACGATCCTCTAAAGATCTATGATACTAACAGCTGGGTATTCATTAACCATGACTTAAGGGTTAAATACATCAGAAAATGGCCAAAGAAAACTCGATCAATGAACTGAACCAACTGAAAAATTGGGAGTCAAGATGAGTCTGATCCAAAGTACTCCTCAGAAGGGATTGGAAAATGGGACCTAATTCTTTGAATTTCATATATACTTGCATTATCTGCTTAATGGTTGTTTGGAGCAGTAAACAATATTGCAGATCATAAGCTGGAGACATACATCCCTCTTCTAGAACAAGCCCTAAAATTTACTTGTTGCAGGAAGAAGCGGAACATAACAAATTTTTTTACTTAGATTTTGAAGTAAATTCCTCTTCTCCCCTCCAATTCATGAACTTCAAACTTTTTCGTAAGACATTTATAGGTGGTAAAATAAATCTGAATCTAAAAATTTATCTAAAAAAATTTAAATTTGAATTCAAATAGAACCCGATTTAATTAAAAGATTAATGTCCCAAACCCAAAAAATTTAAACTCGAAATGGACCGAACCCAAATGCGAAGCAACTAGAACCTGAACCCGACCCGAACCTGAACTCAAATTTTTTACTAAAAATAAATATGATGAAATTATAATTAAATAATCTTTTTTATAAAGCAAAAACTTTAATTATCGATTTTACTTTAATATTATTTTAATAATTTAATTAAATATTAAAAATTTAATTTATATTTTATATATGATTAAATCTACTCATAGCTATGGCTAGAGCTGACATGAATTTTTAAAAATCTCAAGCACAAGGTCTTATTTAACATACCTAGATCCGCCTATTTAAGCCAAAACTATTTTTCATCACATTAAAAAAAATATTTTTATTAATATTTATATATTTTATGATTAAATTTAAATAAAATATATGTTATTTTAATTTAAAATTACTATGTTAAACCCGATTTGGCTAATCTGAAGTAAAAATATGAAAATCCAGAGTTGGACCTAATTGGGCCAAGTTGGTAGCCTAACCCTTGAGCAGGGCTATATATATGATAAAATAATAATTTATTAAAAAGTAAATCATATCATGAGCTTTAAAAATATTGTTAATAAAGTATATTATCTATTTATCACATTTTCTTTAATTTAATTAGTTAAACACATTAAATATTAAGAATTTATGTATATTAGTAGTAAAATTTTGTATTTCTTTGAATATTCTTATACTTATTCTTATTATTCTTATTATTATTTAAGTAATAATAATTAAAGTATGATAATAGTATAAAAAAGTAATAAAGTAAATTAAAAAAAATGAAAATCATAATAAATAATATCATATCAAAAATGAAAAAAATCACATTTTATACTAGTAACTAAACCTGCCTACGGACCAGACAACCTGCCCAACCCACTAAGCCTGGCACGATCAGGCTCAGTTTCAGATTTTATGTTTCAGATAGACTCGATTGAAACAATGTTTTTTACTAAAATAATATATTTTTATTTAAATTAAATTATAAAATATATAACTATTAATATAAAAATAACTTTTTAATTTTACAAACAATGACTTGTAATTAAATGGACAGGCCAGGCCAAATTCTGTCTTCAACTTAGAATTCAAAATTTTTTTGAGCCACAGCTGAGCCTACAAAACTGAACTATGAGTTTTTTTGGGAAAGACGGGGCCAAATTCGAGCCTAAAATTAGAATTCAAAATTAAGTAAAAGTTATTATATTTAACATAAAATAAAAAATGATGTAAGACATACTCGAATTTGAACCTAACCCGAACCCAAATCTGAAAAGGTCAAAACCCGAATAGACCCAAACCCGAACAGGCCCGAACTTGATAAAACCTGAACACAAAGAAACTTAAATACAAATCAGCTCAAACTCAAAAAAATCTAAACTCAAAATTTCCGGGATCTAAACTTACCCCAGCCCGTGTAATTGCCACCTTTAAAGGCACCTTCGTCAAAAATTTGTTCTACCGAGTGCAATATCGAAAGCAAGATTTATAGCATGGACGGTTTACCTGCAAAAGATAAGTTATTCCAAGACTTAATTTGCTCCATCAAATTAAAATCCTAATCAGATATAAACATCAGAGCAGCAGCATTAACATTAATAGGTAAAAAGATATGGATGTCTGCAGCATATAGATATATAAATTCATCCATTAGTTATGCTGAAGCTCAATCTACCTTGTATGGAACATATGGATCTGAGCAGAATTCAGCATTTTGCCCGAAAAGTAATACTTCTAGCAATTTACAAAGGTTTTGACTTTTGAGTCAATCCATGAAAAACTTCCCTAAAAATTGTAATAAATGGAATGACTAACTTAACAGATGCGATGCCTGCCTGGTTGTGTTTCTCGTTTGTTTAAATGCTATTCCTTGTTTGTATTTGAAAGCTTAGTTTAATATGATCAATTAATGTCATTCTACTACTTCATTTAGTTTTCTGAGTGCTGAAAATTCAATCTTTTATCAAGTTAATATCAATTCTATCTTCAATGCCTTACGCCTTCTAAAGTGATTATTCGAACATGCTCCCAAATGAACTCTAAAACCCATCACCCAATCATCCGCCTGATATCGAATCAAACCATCAACACTTGAATTTATCTCACTTTTTACTGCCAAAAAAGTTTCCGAAGATTGATCCCTTTGTTTTTCAAAAACTTGTCTTATTTCTTGATATCCGACTATCAACATAGTAATCTGATCTTGATACAACAATCCAAAATAAAGCTTAAATTGATATACATGTATATAACCCAATTTTATCTTAATTATATTCAATTTGCAATCGTGAGTTAGTGATATAAATAAAAAGCCCGATTAGTACCTTGATATAAGTCTCGTATACGTAAATCCTTGAATGATATTTTACTGAAATTTGCTTTTAAATGTTCATAAAAGAACTAGGAACTGAGAAGACTGCCAATAACTGAAAACTTTGAGAGTTAATGAGACAGTTTATTCGAAATAAAGAAGTTATATTTCCAAAACAAAACTTTCTCAGAAAAGCTCATTTCTGCAATCGGATTTGTAGCAATACTTGTTTGCAAATGGAAAAAACATAATTATGACCTTCTCAACATCCTATTAATCATCATTTAAAGAGCTGCCACCTTTTAATGGTAGCCGCTTATATCTTTCATATTAAGCTTTAACATAAATAAAAATGAGTTGAGAAACAACCATCGTAATAATTAGAAATGAACAAGCATGCTACAATAGATAGCTACATCTCTCGAGCAGAAGATTATTAGCTATTATCTTCTGAAAGTGACAACTTTTCGAATGCAGTAAAGTTGATTGAGAAACAGAAAGGAACAACTGCTGAAAGTTTAGTGAAGGAGCTTTAATTACCAGGAAAAATTTGCAGCACCGGGTAAAACCTGGTTTTATGTAGCTTTTCAATCTTACCTGCAGTCAATGTAATTCTATACAAAGACATTTATTTCTGCATATCATAGCTAATTGGGTGTCTAACTTTTATTTTTTGTTATAATTTCATAGATAGTTTGATTGAAATATTCCATCCATCGTCGAGTCATTATGCTGATCAAGGACTTACCTGGGGTTCTTGACTTGCGCCAAAGGTAGATCCACAACTTCCCACACTGTCCACAAAAAGAAGAAACAAAATCCTATACTGTTTATCAAAATATAGCTGTCTTTACCAAACTAAATTGGTGAACCAATTCAAGCCCCAACCACTGCATTTCAGTATTTCCCTTTCAGCTGTTTATGATTCATAAGGCTATAGAAAAGGACTGATCAAGTGATTCTGAACATTTATTATCTTATAAGAAGATGGGATGGGACCTCGTTTGAGAGCAAAATTAGCTTAGGAAAACGCGAGAGAGAGAGAGAGAGAGAGAGGGTGTGGGGAATAAATACCCAATATAACGCTTATGATATCAGTTATGTACATGACAATGTTAAATTTGATCCTAATCTTAGGTCACCTTCTAATCAGGAAATCAACTTTTCTTCCTACCAATATTTATTCTCCACTAAAATAAAACGAACAAATGCGTCTTACCTAGGGAAGCCCTAGAAATGTTGCAATGGAACCTCTTCGAAACTTCATTAGGAGCACGGATCCTTCCTGGCTGGTATTATATCATTGGCTGCTGGGTCTTTATCCAAAGAAGACCTGAAACTGAAAGCCCTTTTGGCCTTCTTTTAGAATCATACTACTACACTGGAAATAAACTAAGGAGTTCTGACAGATTTTGAAAAGTGAAAACTGAAACTGTCATTAAAACAGAAAATTAATCAGGAAAACACAAGTGTATATATATATATATATGAAGCTCAAAGCTAGCTACCATGTAAGAAGCAAAGTAAAGATATGGATAAGGATATGATGTGTCTGAAAAAGAAAAAAAAAAGAAAGCCAAAATGGCATTCATCTGCAACCGCACCTGCACCTTCTTTATTCGGTCCAAACTTCTATCTTCCCTCCACCACCGCAAAACACACCTGGCATACTTTTGTTTTCTGAAGCTGAAACAAATAAAGAAAAACAAGAAGGTGCAGGTGCAAATGCAGATAAAGGCTACATCTTGGCAAGGCTAACTCATCTAGCCAGCAGCTCTCTGATTATGGAGATCAAAGTACAATATTTTTTAAGCGGAAGCTAAGGCTTCGAAACTTCAGTTTAAGCAGAGAGAAATATATAGAGAGAACTAAAAGCATGAAATGCACCAAAAGGGCAAAGACCAATTTGATTATTAAACCAAAAAAAAAAAACTATTAAGGTTTAATTGATTCATTTATTATTATTGAAGGAATAATATTAAAATTTAAATTTAAATATTTTAAATATTATTTTCATCTTCAAAATATATTTTTGAAAAAAATATTAATAGTGTATTTAATTCATAAAAATAAAAATTTTATTACAATTATATTTGACATGTTATAGTAATGCAACTATTTTATTTATAAAATTATTATTTTATAAAATAATTAATTATAATTTTATTCGTAAAATCACTTAACAGCATTCAATGTTTTTCTTATTAAATGACTATTTTAACTTTAAACAAAATAAATAATTATTTAAAATTTTTATTAAAAATTTGAATTTATTAAAATTTTATGCTACCTATTCTACTAAATCAATTGCGGTTATAATTATTTTATTATATTATTACTTAATTTTATTTTAATAAATATTTTATTATAATTTTATTTTATTTGAACGAATCAACGAATTATAAAAAAATAATTACGAAGAGATAAAAGATATGACAAGTCAAGCCAAGCATTCCATTATTTTAATGTCTTTATGTGAAGCAAACAATATTTTTGTCTGCCCTATGAAATAGCTGGGGTTGGGTCGGGGGTTCCCCCAAGCCCACGTGCTGCAACTAACTGGAGCACGTGGGCTTGGGAGTCCCTGCTAATCACTGAGTGCCACATGTATGCCATGTCTGCAGGTTCACTTGGATGGGAAAAGGTGCCTCGTGGGCTCTAGATTTTTTGAGTTTCGTGATAGAAGAAAAAGGAGTTGGGAGAGTGGATTGGAGTGGAGGAGATCTTCCGTAAATATTCTCCTTTTTCACTTGTAAATTCACCGGTGACAATGCAAACTAAAGGCTCGATGCCAGCTATTGTTTTGGATTTGTATATAAAATATTATATAATTTGATATATTTATTTATATTAATTATGTTTGCGTGATTTTTATATTTTATTATATTTTAATTAATTTTTATATTATATTTATATTATATAATAGTTCGCTATTGGAAGTACAGTTTGTCAGTAAGACACCTGTGTCTTTCTTTCTTCGCTTGACAGGGAAGGGGGGGGGGGACACCCTCTCGCCTTTACCTGAATTTGTGGGTAGCCAGGCGAAGCTAAGATTTTAATTATAGTTGGTTGCTATCATTTTCTTATCTAAACATATGGATAATTTATAAATTACATATATTTAGTGTATTAAATATAAATTTATTATATTTTTTATGTTTTCTTTTGATATATTGCTATCGTTTTCTTATTTAAAGCAGAAATAGTAATGATTTAATAATAGACAAATTTTTCGGTCTTTTGATTTAATAGGTTGATTTGATTAAAGATAATGTTTAGATAGATAACATAATACTGTCTTTGGCTAGCTCTCTTTTTTTTTCCCCTCTTTTTGTATGTCATCATTTTTCTTCCATGGCTTTGTCTACACTTAGTTTTTTATTTTCCTTTGGCCAGTTCTCTACATGCTTGGTTTGCAAGCATATTTTTCTAGTGAAAAATTACTTGTAATTAAATGGTTGAAAAAGCAACATGAAAGTTTGGATCACTCTTAGTGTAACATAGATGCATCATATATAATAAAATAGTGTTTTTTTAAGTTGTTGGTTGGAAGTGCAATTAAGGCTTAAATATAAACATAATATTGATGAAATCTAGCAACATATGAAAGTTTGAAAATGCAATGTATTTTTCAAAAAAAAAAAAAACGTGAT
The DNA here is from genome assembly GCA_038381775.1 of Adansonia rubrostipa. Taxonomy (NCBI): domain Eukaryota; kingdom Viridiplantae; phylum Streptophyta; class Magnoliopsida; order Malvales; family Malvaceae; genus Adansonia; species Adansonia rubrostipa. The sequence continues at coordinate 2,144,007 of JBBYHM010000013.1, forward strand.
AAAGACCTTAAATATAACGTAAAATTCATTTTTTTTCAACTAATTCTCGATGCACTTTATGCCTTGAATACGATAAGAACCTAATCAAAGTATAAAAACAATTGGGTAGAAGTCCAATTGTGTGTTTGCCTTATGTTTGAATTCAAAGTGTTTTTCATGTAAAGCTCCAAACTTAAATGATGTTTAAGATTATAATAATAGTGGTATATATAAACATATTTGTAAGAGGCAAATCATCATTTTCATTGTAATAACCTAAATCTTAAATTAAATAATTAAATGAAATTAAATAAACCCTAAAAATGCATATACAAGGTAAAAGGCCTTTTCATCTATTTTTTTCCTCTTTTGATATCATTTATTTTCTTTGTTAGAGCACATGCTTTTAGAATTTCAGATGTAGTTCAATTAATTGTTATAATGATCTTTAAAAGATTACATTTAGAAATTGACTATACTTTTCATTTTTTTTAAGTGAGTCTGATTTTATATGAGCAATGATATTTATCATGAGTCTAATTTTATTAAAATTATTGATTTAAAAGAATAACTGACGTAACTATTTTAGAAGGCATATGAAAGAAGGAAAGGCCAGTCGATTTTGCACCTAAATTAATGAGCAATGTTCTTAAACTAGTAGTACATGAAATATTTTTTGGATTGTTTGTTGATATGACAATAAACATGAAAATCAATGTTTTGTATGTCCTCATTTGTTATCCTGTCGTGACCAAGTGCTCATGGTGCCCACGGTCCAACTAGGCCTCAGGGCCCCCACCTCCCCTGGAAATTAGAATCAAACAGGTATGGAAACTGAGATAATGGAGAAATTTGTTGAATAAAGTTGACATTTGCCGTAGTAAATCTCCCGCATATGGGGCCTGGATCATCAAACAATTCCAGCTAGCTTTTCCCCTGTAATTTTCCAAGCCCTGCACGTGTAGTTCAAATCTATTATCCATCAGCCCAAGCGCCTAACTAGCATCAGTAGTAGTCAACACTCAAAACAGTGTTTATTGAAATTTGGGAACGCTTTAAATCCCGAAAAGATGCTACCAGGGATTTCCCATGGACGATAAATTCCATGGGGCCTTGGCTGAATCCTGGAAACCAACCAGGTTCGAGATTGAGATATTTGGAAGATTATATACGGATAAATGTGTTAAAAATCCAAATTACATATAAAATATAGCAAATGTAGCTCCGTTCAGGCATCAACTATATAAAAACGTGACAATGACAGATGAACAAAAACCAAGTTTCTTGGCTTGGCTAGCCATTTTTTTCTGGTCCACAAATGGCATAGTTCTGTTTCCAATTTGCTTGATTCTAGTTTACATCAATTTGAAAACGTTCCTTTTGGAAAAAGAAGGCAACTTTTTTTTTTTTTTCCTTTTGTATGTTCAGCTTTGCAACCGCCCATTGACAACAAACTTTCTTGTTTATTTATTCTTCTTAATATCAAATCAATCGACTAAAGAAGATGACTATACTTGATATTTTGCGCTCTAAGTGGTTACAAATCTTGAATTAGATGCCATTTACAGATGATTTTCTTGCGTGTAAGTGTAATTATCTTGACCCATTTACAGAAAAAATAGTATATATGTGCTTCAAAAGAGGAAAAAAGGATTCTAGAAATACAAGGGACCAAAGGCCAAGTTGATTAAGTATATAAATGCTTAGCTAGAGAAGATATTCTACGAGAGAATGGATTAACGCAAATCCATCAGTATGGGAATTCAAGGACTTTCTGACCTCAAAGCTTAATACAAAACTTAAAAGTTCTTTATCAAAGCTTTTGGATTGATTTTAAGAAGTAAACAAAGCCATTTTTGTCGTTGGATTAGATAAACATTCATAGATTTTGATAAACATTCATAGATTTTAGATTGATATAACTTAAATATGAGAGCTTTAGATCTAATTTAAATAGCATATTTGTTGTAGTTTCAGGCTTCCCTGTCCACCATTGACGGTTTTGCACCCTTGCGCACCTCTCTGTAAAGAGCTAAAGCCCAATCTTTTACACAAACCAGTCAAAGAGTTCTGAGGGATGGCTTAGGTCCCTGGGCCATTGCTACTTCTCACCGAAGATATTATTAGTGTAATAATTATTTGGGCCAGTAACCATGACTAGAAGTTGGGAGTTGGGGTGGGTCCCCACAAAAATCAAGGCCACCGTTACCTGAAAGCTTCACTGCTCGTGGTCATGGGCTCATGCCCTTTAAGACAATCTACTAAAAAGACCACAAACTATAAAACAGATTTTGGGGAATCCAAATGCGGTGCACCCTTAAACAATGAATTCTATGCCTAATTTTCACCACGATTTTGGGGTATTAAATTAAAGAGGAAAAAAAATGAAAGGTAAAAGTGGTGGTACTGGTGGAGGCGGAGTAACTCTTTAAGAACCAACTGCTCAATAATGGACAGAAAGAAAGAAAGAAACAGCCAAGAACTTGCAAAATTTGCAATCCCCACCCCACTACTCAATCAAATTACCGTACCCTTTTTTAATAACTTTAGTCCCATTCTGGCCAAGCAAAAAGCCACCCCCTCATTTCACGCGTTTAAAACACGAATGAACCCATGCATCCATCCGTCCATCATATCAGCATTTAACTCTATTATACCATGCTATCTCCCCCTCTATAAATACTGCAACTTTATTTCCTCCTATTTCCACTCATCAAAAGACCGATTAACGTAACGGGTTTTAACTCACAATGGGAGAGGTCAGTTAGCAAATACTCTCGCATTTCCCATCTCTCTATCTCTCTCTTTTTTCCGTTTCATTTTCTTTCTTTTCTTTTCTTTTCTTTTCTTTTTGGTTGATATTATAATATTATCTTGTTCTCTTCTCAATGTCAATGTCTATGTTACAGAAAAAGAATGAAAACAAGAAAGGAGGGGATGGAGAAAAGAAGGAAAAGGGTTCCTTAACCCTTGTGTTTAAAGTTGACTGTCTTTGTGAAGGTTGTGCTATCAAAATCCTCAAATGCATTCGTCAATTTCAAGGTATTCTCAATTTCTTTTTTAGGCTTATGATTTCCCATTTTTTGTAAACCTTCTCTTTCAGCTTTTGTTATTTACTCTGTTTTTCTCTGTTGTCTTTTTATGTTCTTTGATTGCAGGGGTGGAGACGGTGAAAACAGAGAGCAGCTCAAACAAAGTGACAGTGATAGGAGCTGTGGATCCCACTGCCATTAAAGAGAAACTCGTGAAGAAAACCAAGAAGAAAGTTGAACTCATTTCACCTCAACCAAAGAAAGACGATAACAAAGAAGAGAAAAAACCTGACAAAGACAAGAACCAGGATTCTGATAATAATAATAATAAACACCCAGAGAAAAAAACCAAAGAGGTAAAAATTTCCATTACTCGTTCTCAAAGCTTAATTTCTTCTCGACAGTCGAATAAACTGTATTTTTATAATGATTTTTAAGTGCTCCAAATCCGCATTTCTGTATCTGTCAAAAATTTATTACTAACTTTCTTCTGGTTCAAGTAAAAAAAATCCTTTAGTAGCATTTTAAATTTAAGCCAGTTATTCATTATCTTTGATCAGGCCACGGTAACGACGGCGGATTTGAAGGTGCAATTGACATGCCAGTGTCAGGGATGCATTGTTAAGATTCGCAACATTGTCTCCGAAACCAAAGGTGATGATGAGCCTTTAGCTAGTTTAGATTCTTACCATTCGGTAACTATAAGAGCGTTAAAACCTTGCTTTCGTTTCTGACTTTAGTTCTTGACGGCATTGCAGGTGTGCACGAGTTGAAAGTAGACGAGACGAAGGAGCTGGTCACAGTTAAGGGGACTATGGATGTTAAGGCCGTGGCTGAGGCTTTGAAGGACAGACTCAAGAAGAATGTTGAGATTGTGCCACCTAAGAAAGAGAAAGATGGCAAAAAGGAGGGTGGCGAGACTGGTGGTGGTGGTGGTGGTGGCGACAGCGGGAAAAAGAATAACAAAGGTGGCAATGGTGGTGGAGATGCTGTAAATGAGGCTAACGCTGCTGCTGCTGAGGGTAAGATGGAAGGAAACAGGATGGAATTTATGGTTCAACCGGAATTTGGATACATGTCTGGTTACCCTGGATACATGCCGGGTTATCCTAGGTACGGGCACCTGGCTTATGGGAACCAGCACGGGCATGGACATGGGCATGGTTACCCAGGATACGTGCCAGGTTACCCGATATCTGTTCATCCTCCTTATCACATGTTCAATGATGAGAATCCTAATGCTTGTGCCATTTTGTGAGGAGAAATGGGGTTTATGGTATAGGATTTTAGGTTAAGGTAAATCAATGGAAAGTGTAAATAAGAACTAGAGAAGAGAGTTTACTTGGAAAGGAAAATTTTGGGTTAAACTCGGAGCTCCAAAAGCCTGTTTGGGTTTTTTTTATATATGTTGGATTCTAGGATTTTTGATCTTGTAATTTGTTGTTAAAAAGTTGAGTGCTGGCAATTTTAATAGGCTTAGTGATATTTTGCTAATGTTGCCAATATATTTATTTTTGTTCTCTTAACTGTTTCACTAGTTACCAGAACTTACTGTGATGTGGGGTTTGTGGGATTTGTCATTTGTCATTGTTTTAATTTGCACCCGGGAATTCTACTTAGGGTGAGAAACTAAAGGGAAAGAACAAGCTTGGTAATTTCGAACGTCGATATGAATATATTAAAATTTATATGATGCGAAAGATAAAAACACTGATATACAGATTGTGAGGTACGAAGCTTGTTCTACACTGTACTCAATAAATATAAGAAAAATGACCAAAAGGGGGACTGGGGCATACTCTTTCCTGATGTATAACCACTAAGATGTGGACATTGGTACAACAAGTCCCATTCACTACTGTTACATTTCCATCTAACCCAAAAGGAAAAGCGGAGAGGGGCTTTTAAAAAATGATTAGAAATTATATATTTGAATGCACACATGACCTGGAAGATTCTTTGATTTCAAAAAGGTCGTAACTCACCTACCCATCACTCCATTCGATCTGATGAACAATTAAGGTTTTTATTTCATCTTTTCTGGTTTGCAGTTTGCTGCCTGATGAGGTTGCCTTCTCCGAATCATGACACCTTTAGATTTTATATCCTGTTTCTATAATTTGACTCATTGACTGAAACTTGCTTGGTATACATGTGCTCTCAAAATTTGTATATGTTTAAAAAAGCTAGCAATAAGTATACGTGCAAGTTGCCAAATTAGGTGAAGAGAATTGCTGAGGTAGAAGAGTATAAGAAACTTCAGGATTAAACAATTTTGATCTTTCAGGTATTCTAAAATGTAGAAGGAAGGAGCACCTTGCATGATTTTATGAATCAGAAAATATTTTGGTAAGTGATTGGCAGAGGCAAATGAATTAGCAGAGACCCTCCTCTTTGGTGAAGGAGTCATACAAGTTTTTGGGTCCCCACCAAAGCATAAAATAACATGACAAAAGATTTTGAATCATAGGGCAGGACCTACGAAATTATTCCAAAAAGCAGCCCTTAACTTTTCATGTGTCGTTATTAGGTGTCCTCAGCATTAAGGCATTTGTTAACCAACAATCTCTTTGCTGTCCTGGTTAGCAAATGAGATAACAGGATAAGCAATATGCAGCATTTCCTGGAATGTATTCAAGCTCTTCCCTGCCCTGTCCTAAAGTTTCACGTCTTAGTAAAAGCCTAAAGGCTAGAAGGGACACACCAGACAGTCATAACCATTGCAGTGTGCAAGAAGCCAATGTTTCATGTTGGATGTTGCCATCACCCTCTTGTACGCTTTGGTACAATTTAGGATGTTCATATATATTATCTAAACCAAAAACTAGTAAATAGAAAATATGGGGAAGACAAGTTCATCACATGTTTGCTTGGCAGTATTGAGCTGCACATCTATTAACCTATTAGACAAATCCTTGGTATCCTTCTAAATCAAGATTATCTTTTCTAAATTCTTGTCATGCTTGTGATTGGGTTGATGAATGCTTTATCTTTTAAGTTTGACTATGCTGAATATATAGGACTGAGATGAACATATTCAGATCTTGTTCTTTTAATTACATTTATTTTCGATGTCTAAAATATAACTATATTAATCATTATGAAGTAATTAATTAATTGTTTCATCCCTTGAGTGAATTGAAATCTTCTAAATAAACTTTTTTGCGTCTCTATTTAAGAAAAAAGGGTTAATTATTTCTTCAAGATTTCTTTCTTCTTTTCTCTCTGTTTTTTTCTTTTTTTTTTTTTTTGGTAATATAATGAAAAGGCTACGTTCTTGCCCTTGATAGCTACTCTATTCCTTTCGTCCTTGTTTCAAATTTCCAAATGGTTTTCCTCGTGAAAACATATTCCTTTTCACTCAGTTTTCAATGAAACCCATCATTGAGTGTCATGTAGACTTAATCCTTTTACCCAAGCCCAAAAAAGGAAAAACTCTTATCTCTTTTGCATGTGCACCCTGTAAAATCATGATGTGGGTGTGTGCATGTGCATGAACATTGATCCCCATCATGATGATGCCTAAGTGTGCCATTCATGCAACAGAGAGCAGCAGCACAACCCTGCCTGCCAATGGCCCCATTTTTCTTTGTCTTCCTAGGGAAATTAAGGGGAATTTTCCACCAAGGGTGGGAAAAGGTAGCACACAAAGTTACAAACAAAACCAGCAACACTTTTCAATATTTCCAAATTTTCTGTAGCAATCAATTTTTTTTTTTATAAGTTTAGTGTTGTTAGTAATAATTCCAAAATTTCTTTAGAAAATGAAGGAATATTCCACCTGCTTACTAAGAAAGCCCAAGACTAGATTTTAATAATGAATACATGTTGACTAGAAACATGATGGGAATTTTGTATCAAGCATTTGTCTACTTCCATCTTTCTGATTAAGATAGTCTCTGGCATTGTAAAGAAGAGAAAAGAACGGTTTAATTTAAGGATGAATGGAGACTGTTCCTCCTTTGCAAGTTCAAGAGTCCAAAAGGAAAAGGAAAAAAAAAAAATTAAAGATTCCAAATCCATGTGATTAAAAGCTCTTTTGAATCTTTTTTAAAGATATGATGATTGCATGAGCTCAATCCCATGTGAGTAGAAGTAGACTATATCAGAAAGTGGATTAAAGAGAAAAAAAATCATTTTTTCATGCATGAAAAAAGTCAAGATGGACACAGCCCAAGAAATAAAAGGAGAAAAAGTGATAAAGAAAAAACATTTTAATGTTTTTTTTTTTCCTTTTGAATCCGAATTTAATCTAATTTATTTACGCACTCAGTAAATTTTTTAAACTATAACTTCTTTTGTAAAAAAAAAAAAATTACATATTTCTTTTTATAATTATTTATGTACTAAGCTTTGAAAGGCTAAGATCATGATATAGTTTATAAAATTTTGATAGAATCAAAATTAATACTAGTTACAGTTTTGCATGGATTTTGTACTTTATTCCCGAAGGCAGAATCTGAGCATACAACACATTCATTCATGATGATTTTTGGAAGACAAAATGGCACAAACTCCTTTGGTACATTAACATGGAAGAATCCTTTGGTCATTATGATTCAACAAACTTTATGCTGTGGTTGATTTGGTTTATGACTATATTGAGCAGTAATAATATAATATTCACTCAATTTAATTCCTCAAAAAATTTTCATTTCCCTTTTTTGTCTACAAAAAAGGAAAAAAAATTAGTTGCAGGCTTCCATTGTTGAGCTTCCAAGCTTGGAATTACTTATGAGCAACAGTTGCATACAAGATACATCCATACGCTATCTAGAAAAGGGAAGGGAGGTATTATCATGTCAGAAACTTGGCCGGGATGGATGATCTTCATTATCTTCAAGAACGACCTTAACTCCATTGTTCGTAAGGGCACTGACAACAGCCCAGACTTTGGTTCTGTTCTTAAAGCCCTTCTTCTCAATCTCCTTGCTTACATCAACATGAATCCCTCTTCCCTGTCCTTGCTCAAGACCCTCCACTTTGAGTCGCATAGCCAACACCTCTCCGACAATGGTTGCTGCCTTGGCATTGCAAGACCGGCCACACTCCAATGAGTTCTTGATGGCATGTTCGACTGTCGATGCCGTTGCAACTATCCGTCCGTTATTTCTATCTACAACGTTTGCAGTGATGTACTTAAGTGATATGAACAACCTCAGCACATACCTCTTCAGCACAGTCATCCTTTGAAACTCCCAAACATTCTGCGTAGCATAATAAGATAATATCAAGTCTTTGCAGTTTATACTTTACATCAGATGGTAATAATAACATAGTACTTCATTTTTTCTCTTTTACTGGCCAAACCGAAGAATAGCCCATTAGACTACAATAATACTGCAGCGTTGGTAACTTCAACGATGGACGATACATTTTATATTACAAGCCTATTACAAAACCTATAACTAATTTTGAAGAAAACTTTGGGAACTCTCTGTCACAGTTAACCTAGGAATCATGACAAAAGAACGTCTTCTGAACAACTTGGAAGGTATACAAAACACATGACTGGACGTGAATCACTGTTCTCTTGGCACTTCAATAGCTGCCGGTCCCCTGCTCCTAAACAAAAAGTGGAAAAATATGATCAAGTATTATAGCAACTCTAAATCCTCTTCAACTAACAGAAAAGTTGGATGGATGTCAATTATTAGGTTCAGGTAATCTGCTGGTCGATATTAGGACCAATACATAGCCTTTTCTGGTATCATAATCGATAGTTCAGTGCAAGATCTAATAATGCAAGGAATTCTCATATTCACTTTGTCTGCCATTTCTGGCTGTTCTATGACTCCAAGAACCGTTCATAACAGATTTACAAAGCCCTAACTGGCAACTAGTAAAGTTTTGCATCTACTTGCACATTTAATAACAGATTCTTGTAAAAAGTTAATGAATATGTAAATGATAAACAGCTAATAACTTAATCCAGCAATTTTGTTGTTTCAGCAATTACGGGCCATAAATTAAATAGCATAGTAGATAACAATAGTTTATGATAATATGCTACAAGATAAAATACAATGCTGAAGGAGGTGAAGGCTCCTTCTACAGCACATCAAAGAACCAAGTTATTAGAAAGACACCAAAGACAATGACGAACTACTTTTGCAGTAAATAAAGGTAATCAAACTTTGCTACAAGTTGTCCCCTCAGCCTGAACTGGTAAGATAAAGTGCTGGAGAAACAGAAACATCATAAGGTTTAGGGCTTTAAGATGGTGCTAAGAATTAGGAAAAACTAAGATCAGGAAACAAAGCTTCATAAACTGAAGAGTACTTATTGATACACAAGTAGAAATACCTCAAGCTCCCATCCTCCAAGTCATTCAGGAAAGATTTAAAATTCCATGAATGACAGTTTTCATTCTAAGATATGTTACTTACAAGATTATAATGAATGTTAACTAGCATTAAATTTTATGCTCCTATCAAATACCCCCCCCCTTTGTCCCTTTTCTTTGATTCTCCTACCCTTCATTTCACTCACCAAAGGGGTGTTTTTTGTAACAAAGAAGAAGGATAAGAAAATGTCTTTGGACTGAGTTGGTGCAGAGGAGATGTATCTGAATTCTCAAGGATGCATTGTTAATACATATTCCAAACAAGTAACTGTATACAACACAAGAACTTTGGCCTAAATTCTCAAGTCAATAGTTCATCTATAATAAATGCAACAAAGAGAAAACTATAATAAATGCAACTGAACCACTAACTTTATCTCCAATAGTTCATCTTCACCACTCGCTTCAAATGACAGAGTAAAGAGAAAGCATGATTTTAGGAAACTAAGAACATCCAAGGAAGAAACAGCAACTATTAATACGAAACCCATTTAACTGCTTGAAGATAAAAGAAATGTCGATAATTCTAGCCACTAACAATTATATCATGAAGAATAAAATATGATAGTGGTTCTGAGTAGTTTGTTTCCAGAAAGAAGAGAAAATGGTGAGGAGAAACAAGCACATGCTTTCCTGAAGTATGTATTAAGCCTCTTATAAAGCCATAATTGCTCAATCCTCAATGCCACTATGGTTTTAAATCCTCTAACTTAGAACTATCATGAAATCTATAGCAGAAGACAAAGCAATATAAACGACACAAAAAGAGAAAACTAAAACATCTATTTTCCATCTAAACTTAATCTTTTCATTACTGTCCCTTTAAATTTTCAGTGAAGTTCCCTAATGTAAACTATCTTTACTTCAAGAAAGAAAAAGCTTTACCCATGCAGAAACCTAATAACCCCACAAGTAAATACAAGTTTAATTATTTACCAAATAAAAGAAAAAAACCACCACTTTGATTTTCCCTTCAGCAGCAATTTAATAATCCCACAATGAGAAGATTCAAAATTTAGAAACTGAGACTTAACAAAAGTATAACTTGGAATTACCAGGAATATAAAATCATGCAATTAAACAAGTTAAAGGAAACAAGGTTCGATTTTCATTGAGGCAAATGATCAAACATTTTACATACCGACAAATATGCAAACAAGCATATTCAGCCAGCAGAGAAATGAAAATCACCTCAAAACAGATTTAAATTTAAGCGCAAAACCCCAAAAAAATTATCAAAAAAGTAATGCCTAAACCTAGACAAGAGTCCAAAGGGAAATCTATACCACTGAAGCACCGACGGAACAATTAGCGAATACAAGAAAAACTGTAGTATTTGCAGTTTGCAGAGATAAAAGCGAAAGAGAACAGATAAATGGGCCAGGCTGGTATGTCCTCTCCGAAGCCCAAGAAATAAGAAAAAAGACGTGCTGGAATTGATAACTTTAAACGACAACGTTTGGTTGGAATTTATTTTTGCTTAACCGTCCGGTGGTGGTATTCCCTACACGTGTCATCTCCTCCTTCCCGTCTTCCTTACATAGGAACCCTCCTCCTCCATCTCGCAACCCTATTTTTAGGATTTTTCTCGAGCAAGATACTGTAGCACCAAAAATCCGTTCCTCAAAACCCTAGATCCACCTTTACCTTCCCCGATCTTCCCAAACGGAGATATTGATTCTTTTCTGATTTAACTTTTACTTATTATTTTTTTATTAATTGTAGTTCTGGTTCTGTTGTGCTGGTTAGATTGAAGATGGTGTCGGACGCTAGCAAGAAGAAGGCAGCTCAGAAGAAGGCTGCTGCCGCTGCGAAGAGAGGAGGGAAGACGGCTGCAGCTGCTGCATCTTCCAAGGCGGCGGCGACCGCGGATAACGGTGTTGATAAGGTTTCCGATGGAGTTAGTATGCTCCAGATATCCGATCGGACGTGTACCGGTGTTCTTTGCTCGCATCCACTTTCGAGAGATATTCGTGTAAGTCGAAAGATTCTTCCTTTGTGAGCTCAAATGTGATTGTATTCAATTTTTGCTGATTATTGGAGAAAATATTAATATTTGATTCGTTTTTTGAATATTATGTCTGCAAGCCTTTTACTCTTTCTTTATGCTAACTTGTTTGAGGGAAAGAAAAAGAAGGGATTTTTTTTCAAAAAAATATTTTTGCGTTTTCAAAGCTTGTTCTTTTAGCTTACTGTTGCGAGCTTAGTGCGTTGGCAACCAAGGCATTGCACAAACTATACTGGAACCATTAATTCGTCTGAGATTTTGCATTTATGAATATTTACAAATTAGTTGAACATTTTTGGCATCTTGATGGATTCCATTATTGGAGGTAAAAGAACCTTTCTGTGTGTCAAAGATGAGTCATCGAGTCAGAATTTACATTGATGGTGAACTGGTTTTCTTGTTGCAGATAGAGTCCTTGTCAGTTACTTTTCATGGACATGATCTTATTGTTGATTCAATATTGGAGCTTAACTATGGCAGGTTCGTGGACCTTACGTATATCACTTGGGAATATTCATATTAACTCTGTGTAGGAATTTTATCTGATGAGATCACTGTCTATTTCATTTTATCTTTGCAGACGCTATGGTTTGCTTGGATTAAATGGGTGTGGGAAATCCACGCTGCTTACTGCAATAGGATTGCGTGAACTTCCTATTCCAGAGCACATGGATATCTATCATCTGACGAGGGAGATTGAAGCTTCTGACATGTCTGCATTGGAGGCTGTCATAAGTTGTGATGAAGAGAGGTTGAGCTTGGAGAGAGAAGCTGAAATCTTGGCAGCACAGGTTTATTCAGCAAACCAAATACTGCAATCATGCTAGATTTCTTCAAAAACATACAATGTAACCTTTTTTCCTTTTACATTAAATATTGTTTTAGGATGATGGTGGTGGAGAGCAACTTGAACGGATCTATGAGCGATTGGATGCCATGGATGCTTCAACTGCTGAGAAACGTGCTGCAGAAATTTTATTTGGTCTTGGTTTCAACAAGATGATGCAGGCGAAGAAAACCCGAGATTTCTCTGGTGGCTGGAGAATGAGGATTGCATTAGCACGTGCCCTGTTCATGAATCCCACCATTCTTTTGCTTGATGAACCCACTAATCATTTAGGTTGGTAATTTGTTTTTTTTTTTTTTACATAATACTGTTTACTTATATGGTTAATTCACGGGCTCTATCCATGAATCCCACTATTCTCTTTCTTCATAGCCCACCAATCATTTAGGTAGGCTGTTATTGGTTATTTTTGTTTAACGTCATACATTTATATGTTTTTTTCCCCCTGTTTCACATATGGAAGCTGTTTGACATGGAAAACTTTTTCACTATGCTTCTCAACCCTGACGTGTACAATTGTCTTAATTTGAAACAGATTTAGAAGCTTGTGTCTGGTTGGAAGAAAATTTGAAGAAATTTGATCGTATCCTTGTTGTGGTATCACATTCCCAGGATTTCCTGAATGGTGTCTGTACAAATATTATTCATATGCAAAACAAAAAAATTAAGCTGTACACTGGGAATTATGATCAGTATGTTCAAACTCGTTCTGAATTGGAAGAGAATCAGATGAAACAGTACAAATGGGAGCAGGAACAGATTGCTTCAATGAAGGAGTACATTGCTCGCTTTGGTCATGGGTCAGCCAAACTAGCCCGGCAGGCCCAGAGTAAAGAAAAGACATTGGCAAAGATGGAGCGGGGTGGACTCACAGAGAAGGTAGTGAGGGACAAGGTTCTGGTCTTTCGATTTGTTGACGTTGGAAAACTTCCTCCACCAGTACTGCAGTTTGTTGAAGTTACTTTTGGTTATACACCTGATAATCTCATATACAAGAACTTGGACTTCGGGGTAGACTTGGACTCAAGGGTAGCACTTGTAGGACCTAATGGTGCCGGGAAGAGTACATTGCTGAAACTGATGACAGGTGACTTGTTTCCTATTGATGGTATGGTCCGGCGGCATAATCATCTGCGAATTGCGCAATTCCATCAGCACTTGGCAGAGAAACTCGACTTGGAAATGTCTGCCCTCCAATATATGATGAAAGAATACCCTGGAAATGAGGAAGAGAGGATGAGAGCTGCAGTTGGGAAGTTTGGATTGTCAGGGAAAGCACAAGTGATGCCAATGAAGAATCTATCCGATGGACAGAGGAGTCGGGTCATCTTTGCATGGTTAGCTTATAGACAACCCCACTTACTGCTGCTAGATGAGCCTACTAACCATTTGGATATCGAGACAATTGATTCACTGGCTGAAGCATTGAACGAGTGGGACGGTGGCTTGGTACTTGTTAGTCATGATTTCAGGCTGATAAACCAGGTAGCCGAGGAGATTTGGGTTTGTGAAAATCAAGCTGTAACACGGTGGGAGGGTGACATTATGGACTTCAAGGAGCATCTCAAGAGTAAAGCTGGTTTGTCTGATTGAAGCAGCAGTAATTAATATAACTTCTATTCTGGTTACGGCTTGAGATGAATATTCCCCTGTGGTGGATTATGGTTAGTATCTACACAGTAGCAGAAATACCGAGGGCTTTGTTATTGTTTGAAGCCATCGGGTTTCATGTTCTCTGTTGGGGTTAGTAGTTAATATTTGTTGCCATTGCTTTTAGACCTGGGTTTTGTTCACCGAGGGTTATTTAGGGATATTTGTTTTAGGTTTAAAGCTTTGAGGCTTGTGCCGGTGAGTTGTTTTGCGCCATATATTCAATCCTACGTTGTATTTCAGTATCTTGAAGTTTGATAATATTATTAGTTTATCATCTGTTTTTCTACACCTTGATTTCATATCTAAAGCTTTTAAAACAATGGTGGCTAACGACCGTTATGAATGCTGATCATGCAAATGTTGAATATAAAGAAGAATTGAAATGCTACTTTAACGACTAGGGCTTTGGGAAGTAGACCAAGTTCGTCGTTAATGGTAGATTCGCCCATCGGGGAATCCGACCCAAATACTCTGTAGGCTTGATCTCTACTTTGTAATATCTCAATTTTGGTTTGGACTGCAATAGTATAAACAGTTTCTCCTCATTATATATATATATATATATAAAATATTATATGAACCAATCCTGATAAAAAATCAATTATCAATGGTCAGATGAGTGGACAGTGTACCATGAAATTAACCTAGATTTCTCTCACTCAACATAATATCAAGACTTAACCTTGTTTTTTGTGGTTCCACTTGCAGAAATTCTAAACGGAAGCCCAATAATAATCAATGAACCCACCACCTTAAGCCATATCATAATGTACAAATTATAGCAAATAACTGCATTAACGTGAGAGTATTACTAAAATTTAATATCATAACATGTGTTCCAAGTCCTGGTTAGGACAATTGTTATTATATGTCGGAAAGAAATCCTATACAAGTAAGCGGATTGCAACAATGAGAGCTAAAGAAAGGTTGTTAAGCCAAACCAAGTGCAATTTCCGTTTTGCAAATACAAGACGAATCTGTTGATCTTCATTTCTTCTAATGTCCTTTTCTCTGAAATTTGGACTTAAATACATGTCTATCATCTTCCAAAGGATATGTCGCTTTTGAGCTACGGGAGGGACGTCCACGACATGTAGTGCGCATGAAATTGTTTATCCGTACTTCTATAGTATGGTCAGGTTGGATTGAAAGGTTCTTAAATGGGATCCCACATAAAGATGAGCTGGTATGAAATAAGTGCAAAAATTTAAAGTCCATATTTAACATGGGCGGTGGACTCCATTGAGGATCAATATCATCAAATTCTCTCTCTTTTTTTGGGGTAAAAATTGTCTGCTAGCTTCTACTCTGTTCAAGGCCCAAGAGCTATATACATATATATATATATATATATATATGTATACATATCACCACCAATACACTATTGAATGGCTCACATGGGAGCAATAGTTCCCTCAGTAGTTGGCAAAAAAAAAAAAAAAAGGACTCTGGAAGAATAGCTTAAATTATTCAGATGCTGGGCATTTAGAGGCCTGAAGCGATTACGTACTAAATTAACTGTCGCATTAGTTATGATGACGTTGGTTTTTTATATATTGCAATGATCTCCTGGGACAACAAATTAGCAAAGCTAATACCTAGCTTTCAATTTATCAGATGCGTTTTCGTACCTTATCTTTTGTCAAGCTTGATCTCTACTTTGTAATATCTCAATTATGGTTTGGACCACAATAATATAAACAGTTTCTTCCTATATATAGATATAGAGACATGTATGTATATGCGAACCAATTCTGATAAAACATCAATTACAATGATCAGATAAATGGGAAATGTGGAAAAATTCATTATTTTTATCCCGCAAATTCTCCAGAGTGAATGCTCTTTACCTTCGTTCTTCCACACACTTCTTAATTGCTAGCTCTAAGTTGTAAACCAGCTGATACATACGCAGCTTCCAAAGTTTACAGACAATACGCCATGAAATTAACTTAGATTTCACTCACTTAACGTATTATGAAGACCCCAGACCTTGGGATTTAGGGTCTAGGGTGATTTGAAATTTGAATTGATTACAGATATTAAAGTGCATGTAAAATGGTTCTCTTGAGCCTTGAGAATTTCCATCCCATGTATAGATTCATATACGGAAAGTTATCTCATTATAGGCAAGATAATGAAACATATTATTTTAACCTAGCTTCCGAAACATTCATTCCAACATTCTTCTATAGTTCAACATAGCTTACTAGCTAGCAAGCCAGCTAGCTAGCCCACCACTTTATTACCACCAAATTAAGAAAAGGATGCCTCTGCATATTAGAAACATTTTCAAGCATGTTAATGATGGAACGGGTCTCAAGGCAATGTAAAATAAGGAAAGAAAGAAATTATCACATTCAAGTACATTTCTATCTTCTTCTTAAGGATATGTACTGCATTAAAATTTGACACGAAAGATTTGGAAGACCCGGGCTCCTCCTCTACTTTTGGCTAAGGGAGGGTCCATGACAGATTTTGCACATGAAATTGTTTATCAGTTTGTCCATCGCCTGGTCAGATTAGATTGAAAGGCTTTGTTTTTAATGGGATCCCACATAAAGATAAGCTGGTAGGAAAAAAGTGCAAACGTTTATATTTAAAATGGGAGGTGGACTCCATTGTGGATCATATCATACACTTATCTTCCTCTTTTAGATATTTTCTGGGGCAAAAATTGTCTGTTAGCTTCTACTCTATTCAAGGCTCAAGAGCTATTTGTACTCATATCAACAATAACATTATTGAAATTGGCCCACATGGGGGCAGTCGTTCCCTCAGTAGTTGGCAAAAAAATGGACTCTGAGAGACTCCTTTCAAGTCTTGAGATGCTGGGCATTTATTGGACTGATGGGATTACCTACTAAATTGACTGTAGCCTTAGGTATGGCTTTAGTTGTTTACGTGTTGCAAATTTGCAGTGCTCTCGTAGGACAAATAAGTAAAAGCCAATAGCTAGCTTTCATTGTTGATTTTCTATATTACTAAATTATAGAACTAAAACATAAAATAAAATAATATAATAATAAAAGTTGAAAAGTATCATTATTTGTAGACATAATCATTGGTATATTTAAAATTATCTAAAAATGATTAGGTTTTTTTTCTCCTTTTATCAAATATCAATGGGACAGATCACATTTATTAGTTATTTATATTATAGTTTTATGGATAGGAGAGTGAATCCAACCCAATTATAATATAATTTAGATTTTTTTGATAACTTTATAAAATAAAATTATTTAGTCTCATTGTGTACATTAAAGTAACTAAATTTTAAAGGATTTTAGTAATATTTAATTAATTTTTGGTTTACTTTATATTAGTTTTATTTACTTTCTTTATATTTTCATATTTTTATATTTTTATAATCCAAACTCAAAGTAGTCTCTAAAGTGTACTAACTTAATCAAGAAACAAGGTTTCAAAATAAATTAATTGAACTACTAGCAAACTCAGTTTCTCCTATCTAACGTTTTGTTATATATATATATATATATATATATATATATGTATATATATAAATATGACTTTTTAAGTTAGATACTAAAAAAAGAGACTTGGGAACTTTGTAAACCCTTTTGAAGAGTAGAGAAGCGAGCATAACATTAAAAAAGCTAGAGAGAATTTGAAGAAACTTGAAGATCAAAGATATAATTAATCTTAGTTTTCTCTTTCTCTTTACTCTTTTTCTTTCTTATATTATTAATAATGGTGAAACTCCTTGATTTTATATTTTCTTTATTTATTATGAACTAGATTTATTTTTCTAATATTGCAATAAAACT
>JBBYHM010000013.1:2176059-2190315 GCA_038381775.1 Adansonia rubrostipa
GCGGCCGGCCATAACAACATCCGAAGATGGAGAAAACATCAAGAGGAGATTCATGAAAATGATGCAAAATATTTTGGCAGACCTTTTGGAGGGTTGGTTAGTATATGGTTTTCTTCTTATTCTTTTGTGTCTTTTTAAAGGGGGTGGTGAAGGAAAGTGCCAAAGGGGGGGGGGGGTCTTAAATAGGCTCGTGAGTAGCTGAAAACAAAGAAGATATGACATAAGCCATTGCTATAGCTTTTGAAATAGATTTGAGGAGGTGGATGGCCTTTCTTTCGTTCCAGTGGAAGGTATTAAGATGCCCGTGGGCATTTTTTATTGCACACACAATCAAACCAAAATCTGTTGCTTCAAATGTCCCAAAACTTGACAGTTTCTTTACCTCAAACTTTGAAATAGTAAAAGATTTCTTAAAACTCCTTAATATCTCGGTAATAATTAGTATGGTTTTACAACAGATGAAAAATTAGATTGCAAGCAAAAAATTATGTAAAACAGAAGTAAGAGTTCTATTCGAACTTGGGACTATATTAAGCATTAATGAAAGTTAATTTGGTCGATTACTTAGAGATTAGGCTCATTGCACGCAAAGATAAAAATAGGCCAATGATTTTGTTTATGATAAGCTACTTCGAACTTCTGAGATTGATTGTTGCCTGCATTTTCATTGTTGCTAAATCTCATTATCAAGTAACATAATTTAAGATCCATTATATACCAATTTGGTTTAGTACATGTCAGAGCATCTATCAATCCTGTCCATCCCTGGCTTAGTTTTGCATAACCAAAAGCTTGAAATACTGTGTTACTTTATCAAGTCATCTAACGACAAACTTGGGGAAAAGTTGAAAAATCTTCCCAGAACTTTTTGAAGTCAACCTTAATCTTTTTTTGCTTTGCGAACATGGGTTCATTAAATACATAGGCCACTTGTCAAATGTAGTTGATTGGTGAATCCAAGCTGACCCTACACAAAAAAGGTCATATTTCAGGGTTCTGAAGGTCATAATCTCACCTGTTGCCTTTCATTTCATGACCATCTTTTCATTTCGTGTTCACTTGCGCATATAATAAGTGGCTCTGGCAAAACAATAACGAAAATTATGAAAGTTTCCGACGGCTGGACTTTTCATAGATTGGTAATCGATTGAGGGTTGGTTGGGAAGTAGTTTACTCCGACTCTTTTATTTTTTTTTTAAATATTTATATTTAATACATATTTAAATAAAAATATAAAAATATAATCTTTAAAATATATAAAAAAATTAACAGAAAATTGATGGAAGGTTCCTTGTTTTGCTGGTTTTCTCGTATTCTTTTAATGAAAACTCCATTGTCCATTCATTGTCGTGATGTTTATGAAGAAAGTTTCGTAATTTAATGGTGCAGTTGCTTACTATAATTGCAGCCAGTTCTCTTTGGCATATAACTTGAATTTAATTCTATTACTACCTAGCTGTTACAATGAAAATCGAGCGATCAAACTGGTGCAATTAGGTTTTTGCAGGACTTCCTCTATTATGCTTAGAGCAGAGTAGACCACGCTGAGCCCGGAATTGTGAGCTTGTCACCAAACCGTCGAAATTCGGCCTGACTCCCTGAGATGTTTGATCTAGAAGAGTCCAGCATAATCACAGACATCAGCCTGATAATGAGCCTAGTGGAGGAAGAAATTGGATCTGCGGCTATTCAATGAGTTCAATATGTCCTGATAAAATTGTTTTGTTAAACTCTTTGGTGTCTGCATAGAGAGACGTAAGCATCATACTTCTAACCCAATTCGGTGGAAGCCCAAAAGAAATAGGTTTCAACATGAATCATATTCTTTCTCATTCAAGCGGTACTTGTGTTACCCCGAAATAACCCAAAAAAGTCGGTTAATTTGATGTCATTTTTGGCTCCCTCAGACGATCTCAGTTTGATTGTCGAAAAAAATGATGTTTTCTGTTGAAGTTAAGATGGTGGATAATGTTCCTAACCCAGATGGTCATGTTTAATGCAATTTCCCATATCAAAGGCTAAAGATCATTTTACTTTGAATCGTCACAAGTAAGATTATTATTGATGCCATGTGTTGAGGGTGCTATTAATCTAATTTATCTATCCAGCAGCTGAAATGTACTTGGCGGGCCTCATCGTATAGTCCCTAGGGATCACTTTGCCCTTTCCTCATGGCCCAATCAACTTGTCAACTATACTAAGACCAGCCATAATTTTATTAATAAAACAGCTTTCCTACATATAAATTCATTTTATCTGATTGATATGAAAAGACCATATAAATTGTTCTAGCGGAAGATGTACTTTGAAACAAAGCGTCCTTGGAGCAGAGTGCTTCCTTCGTGTTTTGAACTTTTGGGAGATGGCTATATATCAGAATGCTGCCAACTCCCGTCGACACGGAACGATATTCAAGTTCTATGCCTGTGCGGCACTAGAATCCAAGAGACTCTTGGCCCATGACATGTACTCGTACCTAATTCCAACGACGAAGGGCAGTCTCTGCACAAAATTTGACAGATAATCTATACTTTATGCTGACACAATGTGCCAATTAAACTGTATCTTGCGGGATATTATCTGTTTTGATTACACACACCAAAGTAGATCTCGATATAGCACTTGAATCTCGTTCCATGTCTTATATTGAAGTTAAGATAAATTTGGAACTTGTAATCTTGGGCCCTGGAGGGACTAAACATGGGATGGCGCTGTATTAGGCAGGGTTGGTGCTGAAACCACACGCTTTCCACGCTCAGACCTGTTGTTCAAACTTGAAACTTGATGAGTGCATGCCTTTTTTTCCTTTTCGTCCTCGTTCCACTCCAAGGAGTGATAATGTTCTTCGGTAGATTTAGTTATATCTTTTGATGGTGGCAGTAACATGCTACCCCATTGTGGCAAACGCACCGGAGTGACGGGAAGAGTGCAAGACACAATCATGACTCCCATTCATGTAAGACATGCTGATGTGGAAAATCTTGAGGTTGCGAAGAAGATTAGCTGTGTCAATCCAGAACCAAAGTTCCCACCGGCCCGTTTTAGACCTGAAATGATTCCCAAAGATCGTCGTGAAATGAGTGGGATGATGCCGATTGTGGCTCTGCATGCTGCTTGAGCTCCAATGGAGAAGAGGATCATTGCCAAGACAGCAATCGGAAGTGTACTGGCACGCCTAGCCAGATACAGAAGACACATCTAAAAAGTTTGCAGGATCCATTGGACCCGCAGCTTGCATCTCATGCCAGACAACTGGGAAGTTTTATCAGAAGCGAAACCACCAAAGGAGCGAGCAACAAGGTTCGCCATGTCAAATGTAGCGGCAATTATTCCTGCTGTATGGGGTTTCAGATTAAACCTGTTGGTTGCGGTAGATTTTATTGTTAGTTTTAGTGTATTTTTTCTTAAGAAAATAAAATAAAGACACTTATTCGCAAATAGGGAGAAGGAAGTTATCTTTTGACAATTCACCTCATTTGCTGGGCATTCGATGATTGAACTGTTAGTGCGGAGATCCGCACTAACGTTGTGAAACATTGTCTCATAGTTTTTTTTCCCCCCCATGAAAAGCACCTCAAAATATGGACTTAAATCTCTCTCTCTCTCTCTCTCTCTCTCTCTCTCTATATATATATATATATATCACAAACAAATCTTCAGAGTTTTCCAATATGGAATTTGGGGTGTTTTAGTCAGCAACTGAAAAGTCTTCTCATATGATTAAACATAACATAAAGGTATCTAAATAGGAGGCATATCCATCAAAATGAACCAATCCATTAATTCAGTGCCACAAATACAAGAGTTTTAAGTTTACTCCCATCCTAGGCAGTAAACAAGCTCAGAAGACCACCAACGCTGGTTAAAAGA
Organism: Adansonia rubrostipa; assembly: GCA_038381775.1. Classification (NCBI taxonomy): domain Eukaryota; kingdom Viridiplantae; phylum Streptophyta; class Magnoliopsida; order Malvales; family Malvaceae; genus Adansonia; species Adansonia rubrostipa. The sequence goes on from JBBYHM010000013.1 coordinate 2,179,930, forward strand.
ATAACGAGAATGCTTTAGATGTATCACAACATAAATGATAGTTCATGTCAAATGTTAACTTTCAGGTTCAATGGACAACCCCCAAGTCATCAAGTGCTGTGAAAGTGAAACCAATAAATATTCTTTCTGCTAATTCCCCTATTCGAGTCTATTGCAACTAATTCCATCACTAGGGCAAACCAACCAACCCAACGTGAAGGCCTATTCATATGCTAAGTACCGTTACTGCCCCTTCTTGGAACTGGTTTGTATAGCACAACAGTAACATACTTGGAACGGAAGCGGTGAGTGAACCCAAGTGCCACTACAGATCTTGGTGCCTCTCGGTTTTCGATGTAGAGATGATTTAGAATCACATTTCCTGGCAAAGGAATATTCCCAGAAGCATTCATGCTTGTTGGGTAGCTAAGCAACGTGCGATGCAGGTGTGGAGGGACAACAGGTGGGTCACGTGCATCATCTTCATTCCCGGGGTATGCATTATTATAACTTGAATCAGGTGAGCTTGGCACTTCAAACCCGATGACGGTTCCTTCATCCTGAATAAATCACTGCATGTTAAACTCCCAAATTTTTAATACTAGAAATAATCACCAAGATTCCACGACTTACTTGATCTTCACCGTATTGGTTGTTCATACTGAGCAGTGACACAAGAGACTAACAGGGCTAAACCATAAACAAAGCAATCTTATAACACCAAGTGAAGTGAGCCTGAAATAAAGCAATTATTTCTACTGTAAGCATTTGGAAGTTTAACAAAGCAACATGTAAACTTAACAACATGAGAAATATACGAACACTTCTGATCTGACTTTACAAAGAAAAGCAAGAATTCAAGATATTCCTATTCAAACTTGAATGAGCAGTACTAAAACATTATTGTCTGAATGAAAGTTTAACAGACGTCAAGAATATAAAAGATGAGGCTTTAAACTCATCAGCTCTTTTGAGTGGCCTTCTGAAAGATTTGAAAACACATTCCACCTCCAACTAGTTTCAGCAGCAATATGCAAATCATCTAAAATGTTTAAACAAAAACAAGGCACAGTTCATTAAGACCAGCAGAAATGTGATAAAAAGCTTAGACTATGTCTCAACTACCTAACAAGAAGGGGGGAGGATGGAGGACGGATCAAATTAGAAGGGCCTTCAATGCTATCATAAGGCAAAGCCATTCAGCTTAAGCATCAGGGATGACCAAAGTATCTTAAGTTGTCTGAAAAATACAAAGAAGAGTCATTTAGAGAGTATGAATAAAACATCTTTTTCTTGCTCACAGGTAACATACGAAGGTAGAACTCACACAGATGAATCCTCTTATTTTGTAAATGTACGTATAGCAGACATTCAGATGTGTTTTACAGGGTCACCTGCGAACTAAAATGCGTTCATTTTTTACAGGTATATCCTTGTCTGTTCATTGATGCCGAGTCATTATGCAGCAAAAATGTCTTTATCGCTTCCAACTTGGAATTGTCCACAAAGTAGTACAAAAAGTTTATAACCATTCCATAGATTCTTTTACACAAGCAACAAATTTGGTCTTAAGTAAAAACTTTAGGGAAAAAAAAAATGTTGCTTCTAATGGAAGAGCTCTATGATAAATTAAAGGATTCAAATAAATCCTGGTTTTATTTATGCAGCCAGAGAGAGATCTTTTGGCATTAAGTGAGAATCATATCGACGTTGACAGACCTTAAAAGGTAAAATAATAGAACTTTGCATTCTACACTTAAGAATCAAGGTTTCTTTTATCACAAACATCTGTTAAGGCTAATGCATCAACAACCAAAACCCCAAAGTGGGGCACATAAAATTCAGTTCATATATTCTATTGAAATTGTCCTATTTAATTCCATAGCACGATGGGCAACAAAATACCCACAATTCTTTGAGGCATCAACTCTACGCAACTCATAAATGTACTCTTCCACGCTCTGGAGCATTCTCTACCAAAGACCCCTGCGACTCCCTCATCATTATAACATCCAATGCTTGTAACAAAAGTGACCATGACAATGAGAAGTGAAAACATAAATATCTTCAGAGCATACAATGCAATGCTTCTTATAATCCACATATCTTATCGGAACCAAAAAAATTCAGGTCAATACAGCAGACACAAGCTGAAATTCCATAGAAAGCTAAACAGAAGAAACGAAATTCCTTGCAGAAAATACAAGCCAACTCTAAGAGCAACATTAAAGCCAGAGAAATTACTCCAAAAGCAATATTAAAGCCAGAAAAAAAATTTGTTAAATAACAATAAAAAAGAGACTGACCCGGTTTGATGTCAGCCCAATCGCCTTCAATCACCGAAACCCCAGCAATACCACGTCCCTAAAAGTCCAAACTAGTTAATAATTTTTCAATGTCACCAAGTTTTGAATCTTACTTGCAAAACTAAATCAAACCCAGATTAAATCAAACCCAACACATTTAAAACTTTCCAAAAAAAAACCAACAAATTCAACCTAGAATTCACTGAAATTCTATGAGCAAATAAAATTCAGCTAAAATAATACAATGGGATTTCAAACAAAAAAAAAAGGAAATACAAAGCAAGGTGGTAAAAGAATCGAAAATCAAATAGCTTACCCAGAGAAAATTGTTCCCCCGAAGAAAATGAAGGGGAAAAAAAAGTAATTACTGGAGAAGAACCCAAAAATAAGAGTTTGACCTAGTGGTAGGGAATCAAATCAACCACGAAAAGCATCAATGATGGTATAAGAAGAGAAACATACAATAATAACTCTCGAAAACCTTAAAAATAGAGAGACGAGAGACCACCCGATTTGAGCAAAATAATATAATAAAATAAGAATTAAAAGGATTTTCTTTTTTCTTTTTTGGAATTATCAACAAATATAGGCGGAGCTTAGAAATTAAAATTGTAAAACACGACTCCCTCAATTATTACTATTTTTTTTTTTTGTTTTTATAACTTTTTGTAATTGCCTTTGTCTCTCACAAATGGACGTTTTTCTCCTTTTTCGCTTCGACTTTTCTCAAGTTTGATAATTTTGTATATTGCATTAAAAGAAAATTAAAATTTGATATAAATAATAAAATTTATAAATATAATATAAATATATAAAAAATATTAAAATTTATATTATTTTAAATATAATTATAATATAAAAATAATAACAACATGACGTAAATAAATATATGCAACAAATTTACTCAAATTTTATTTTATTTTCTTAAAAATTTAGCAAACGTAAAATATCGTACTTTTCAATGCGTCATAGTATTTAAATTGTGTGTTTTTTTGTTTATTAAAAAAATTGAAATTCCTTGTTGACAATTATAATAATATAATTGAATAATTCAAAAGTAAACAGGTTAAAATTGAACATTTATTAATCTGCTATTAAATAATTAACACTCACTTACACTTTTAATTCGAAAAAATAATAATCATATTGTCAACTATTTAATTAAAAAGATCTTAGTCTTCATTAAGTATTGCGTAATTAAAGGTAAAAGAATTGATTTTCAAATCTTATAAAAATGATTAATGATTCAATCGAATTTCAAAAAAAGGGGAATATTTCCGACTTTGGGTGTTTTTAGACTTTTTAAATCCAATATGTGGAAAGACTTAAAGCTGAAGCTTTAAGTTGGAAATTCTGCCACGTTTTTCTTCTATGCATTGCTATTGAAAATTTTTAAATTATACAAGAGAAATTAAAGATTTTTTTACATTTTATTTTAATTTCATTTTTTATTTATTTTAAAAATATATTTTAAATGTATATTTTTATAAAATTATTTCTTAAAAATTTTTTTAAAAAAATTCCTTTTTATTCTTTGCCTGGGGTGTTTTTGGTCATTTAACTGGAAATAGTGTAATGGGCCCAAATTACTAGATTATAGAAAAACTATTTTAGCTGGGTTGAAGCCCATTTCTCCAAATACAGCCCAAGACCAAGAAAAACTTGAGACGAAAAAGCAATGAGTTGAAGCCCGTATTTGATGGATTTCAGCTTTTAAGTAGCTTTTAAGCCCAAATTCTTTGTTATCTTCAAGAACTTGAAAGACGATCTTTTATCATTTAATACTCGATTTACATCAAGATCTCTATGTTGTCAGTGGTAAATTTTAAATGTTATTTCATCTTCACCTTATGTCATCCACGTTATTAAAGAGTATAGTAAGAAGTAAACTTGTTTAAAGATTGGATAACTCTCAGCTTATCTAAATTAAAATTAGATTGAATTTAAAATAATTTTTTTTTTTAAATTCAAACCAACTTAGTCAGATTATTACTTAATCAGTAAAAAAGTTTATTTGATTTAATTATATAAAATATATAATTATCAATATAAAAATAAATATTAAACATTTTAATATTTTTTTAAACAATAAGATAGGATTCACAAGTTCAATAAGTTGAACAAAGTTTTTGAACAAATAAATATTTTTTTATTATTATTATCTATTTTTTTAACTCGATTCGATTTATAATCTTGTTTGAAGTCTTCCTCTATTACCACGCTCTTTTCTGATCATCACACTTTTTTTTTTCGTATTTTTTGGTCTCATATTCCGTCTCTCATACTCTAACAACAAGAAAGTTTGGTTCTATCAACGTGCATGAAATAATTTAAGGGCCACTTTTATATTCCAAAATCAGATGATTATATTTGTATATGAAATGTTTTTCGATTCGCCTTTCGAAGCTAAACCTTAAAAGGGTGAACTAAGCGTTGTGGGAGACTCATACTGGGGTTAATTATTTTATTCAAAAGCCGGTAGCCATAAATATAAGAAAATGTTTTCCTTTGGTCGGTGTTGGTCACCGCCCCCTAACAAAAGATTAGCCATTAGCGCAAATAAAACAGCACTATCCCTTAACAAAACATGCATCAAAGAATATACTTTCGGTGATCGCTTCGTTTCGATTCATGCTGTTATTAGCAAAAGACGGTAGTCAATAGATTTAGATCTTTTTTATTTTTGTAGTAATAAAAAATTACGGTGAATGTTTAGAGAGAGGAAGTAATACAGTTTGGATTTTTTTTATATATATAAAAGAAGTTTCCGACAATGGATCATAAATATTTATATTTAAATTTTAAATTTATTAAAAATTATTTTTTAAATGTAAAAATATGAATTAATGGGGTTAAAGTTTGAATTTTAAATTTTGATATTTTCCTTGGCAATTATTTTTTGAAGTAGAGGACTAAATATATAGTGGACCGACCTCAATCAAGTTTTATATATATATATATGGTGTGGAATCACCACCCTAATTTAGCTGACTGAAGATGCTTAATAATTGATTCGCATGGCCATATTTTCCTTTAATAAGATCAAAATCTGTGATTTTTATTTTGAATTTTATTTCACCTAAAATTTAAAAGAAAAATTATCATTTCAAATGATAATTTTAAGGGAAAAATTATCATCTGACTTTTAAATTTTAGCCGGAAGGACCAGATAAAAGGATTGTTAAACATTTCCGAACATCAAACAGCTTGGCCGCTGATGCCATGCACAGGTTTAAAGGCCAGCCGCAAGTTGACCTTCTTCTTGCTGACATCAAAACATCGCCTTGAATTTTCACACTTAAAAGGGGGAACATATCCACGTAATTCCACTAAAGTTACAACACGTGTTTTTCAAGAGTTCTAAATAAAAATCATAACAGATGGAGTCTCAGTTCTGAATGTGATGGCTTGAAGAAGAACAGCCGAATCCTAAAAGGACTACCTGCATCATCATGTAAGCTTAAACTGTCCATCTATGTCCCATTTCGGCAGTTTGATTATAATTTTCCCAATCTCCCACCATCCCCTTTTTGAATGGACAAATTTCTAAGAAGATCGACACCTTGTCTTTCTGCCTTGAAACTGAATCTCCAGGACGAATATAATTGATAGATTGTAAGCAAACACAGTCCATTCTTATTTCCCTAACTGTTATATCTCTCACTCGATCCCCTGTTTGCATTTTTGGAATACTACAAAACAACAACTATTCCCCCCCCCAGAAATTATTGAATGCTTTCACTGTACAAATTGCTGTAAAGAAAGCAAGAAGATCAACTTATTGTGTCCTTTAAACCACCATGGAAGTCGCTTATATTCCTCATGGATTCCAAGTTGCTGTTTTATTAAAGGGTTGCCAGAACATTAAAACAACTAATTAATTTGTCAGATCAACCAACTACAGCAGGAGACATGGAGGAGCCATGGGGCTGGTTGCCTCAACTGCAACGAAATGGGCAGAATTAGGCAGCTTATCTACCTAGGGGCCAAGCATTTCCAATAGATCAATGGGACTCGTGGTTTCAGTTATCAATATTTAATCTGGATGACTTTAAATATGAAAAAGAAATTAATTAAACTTATGAAGTCATGAATATTGTTTTAAAAGCGATTAAGATTAAAGGCAGACGTGATATTTTTGAAGAAGAGTGTTTTTTGTGCTAGCTGTCTTCTGTCCTTGATGCAGGCAGGCACTAAACTCCTAAATCTTCATTGATGGCTTTGGAATGGGTGATTGGATATCTGATCATTTCAGAAATTTTTTGACGGAACGTCATTCTACAAAAATAATGTTTTTCTAGTGGTGTGTATCATTTGCTATATTTCATGTAGTTGTGTTTTGAATGGTGCATGAGTGTATAAGAATTTCGTACTTAATAAATAGTAAGTTTTTTTTTAAGAAAAATATAATTTTTTTTATAAAAAGAATAATATTTGAAAAAACAAGGTACTACTAATGAATAAATAAACCACACATATATATATAATATTTATTTATTTACAAAAGAGAATTTTTTTAGTTCAATTTTTAACATTGGTAAATTTTGGAATTCATTATTTATGCCATTATTTGAAATTTTGAATGAAGTTTCCCTTGAGTATATTATATATATATATTCTGAATCATGATGATTGAAAAGAAAAAGAAGGGGTGAAGTGGCCAACAAAATTAAAACAAAAACCTGCATCAGCCACATCAAATTGTACGGACATGGGCCCTTCCTAAGCTTGAGCCTTGATGGAAGGAATCTATCAATTCAATATTATTTTCTTATTTTCTTATTGAAAAAAAAATTAAAAAATCATTCACTGTGCAAAACAGGTGGAATTAAACTGTTTTTGGGTTTTTATTTTTCAGTCCATTTTCTATTTGTGATCATCATCCTTAGTATATATAAAATGATGTAGAAAAGAAAAAGAAAAAAAAAGGGCAATGCCAATGATTTTATATTATTATTATTATTATATATGTGTAAATTCATCATTTGGCAAAAGCAAAGAAATGAATCCAATTAATCCATATTGTATAAAATATAAATAAAGCAATTTGAAAAAGGTTGAATAATTTACAAAAGATTATAGAAGTTGGTAAACTTTAATTCTCATTATCAAATTGAGTATTAACCATAATAATTCGAATCCAGTTGGAAATTATGTTAAATTATTGATAATTATACATTCCCTTTTACACAATTAATAATTGTAAATTGTATTAACTTATTTCCAATCATTTTTGAAGTCAAAGATCTTATATATTCAAGCTTAAGGATTGAAATAATAATAAAGCATATAAAATGCTAGTAGTCTCTTTCTCATGGTGTCTTTGTCTCATCAACTCTAATCATGCATTGCTTAATATATATTTGTTTTGTTTATATCTTATAGTATATCACATATTTAATAATTTAGTAGAATTTGAAATAAATTTTTAATATGTAAACAATAATTAATAAGCAAAACCTAATGGCTGTTTTTAAGAAAATTATAAGTTAAATGTTTAGAACTGTTTTTCCATTTTTAATTTTCATAAATAAATTTGAACTTATTTTCAAGCTCAAAGTTCTAAATAGAGAATATAAAAATAAAAATTATTAATTTTAAATAAAATTATTTTAATTTTAAATTTTTAAAATATAAATAATTTTTTCATTGGTAAAACATGTCCATTGAGGAGCATATTTGTCTCTCTCGTCATGCCGATGTATTAGGTACAATGTAATTAGTGTGGCTGCATATGCGTCAGTGTGACAATCATGAATTTAATTTTTGTTACTAATTTTCTTAAATGACAATTACAATTTGACCCCCGCCCAAAAAAAAAGTACTAAGTTTTATAATTATGTATATGATTTTGTTAATATTTTTGTATTTAATTAATTATTTTATAAAATAAAAATATTATGATGATTATATAATTTTTTTATTAATATTTAGAACCTTAACGGATTTTTAGCATTTTTTTAATAATAAAATGCGAGTCCTTTTCAAGTCAAATATTATTTTTGAGAATATATATGAGTTTGAGTTACACAATAAGGGATTAAACTCTAGTAATTATTTTAAACAACATTGTTTGGACAGGTTCCAACGGACGACAATGTTATGCTACAATAAAGACATGAACTAATTTTACAAGACAAATCAACCTAAATTAAACTCTAAAGTAACAATGAGTTTTAGCTAACTGTTAGTGCATATATATCAATAGAGTTTGATTTTTTTTTTTTCAAAACAAAAGGTTAAAAAGAGTTAAAAAATGGTATATTTAACTTTATTCTTCTGTTTTATTTTATTTTTTAAGCAAATTTTAAAAAATACCAGAGACTATAGAAAGAGAACGGGAGAGCACTTGCTAGAAATAAAAACTAGGGCTTACAACAACTGAGGAAGATGGCGATGTGTAACTGCGGCGATATAAGTGCTGTACTATACAGCTAAGCATCAACCAATCATAACCTGAAGATTGTACAAAGTAAAAAATAAAATAAAATAAAATTTACAGCTAAATTCATTAAAGCCCCAATTAAAATTTGAGTAATCTTTGACCAAGTAATATAAAGTAACTTATCTGTCACTGCTACTGTTACTGTTTACAATCCCCGTGGAACCAAAACTCCCTCTCTCTCTCTCTCTCTCTCTCTCTCGCTCTCTTCTTCCAATTTCCTTATCCTTTTATTCAGTTTATAAATCTCCAAACATTTTGCTACTATTGGATTTAGATCTCATCTTGGCCATACATATATATATATATATAGTTTCTTTGAGTTCTCTAGGTTTTATCTTATCTCTCTTGCTTGTTTTTTATTTTTTTCCTAAGGGATTTGGGGGCGTTGGTTCTGTTTGTTCTAGTTACATCATCATCAGGGTTAATATTAGGCTAGATTTCTAGTCCAATAAGTGTAATTTTTTGACATCGGTATTTTAATTTGCAAAGAGAAATCAGATTTCATTGGATTTTGATAGTAGCAGCTTAGCTTTCTGATCACCATTTGCCAGTTTCATAGGGAATCCTGTTTCTTTTTTTTTTTTTTCTCTGGCAGAAAAAATGTATTTAAACTTTCCTTTTTTACTTAACAACTACTTATTATAAAGAAGGAAAATAGGGTTTTTGTTTGCTTACAAAGATGGAGTTCAACTTGTTAGATTCTTCTTGGTTAGATCTCATATAATCACTTTATGTTTCAACCGCTGGTAACAAGCCAGATCAGCTGGTCCTTCCCGAGTCTTGCACGCTTAGATTGCTAAGAGTACGAAAAATTTTCTTTCCAAGAAAATATATAATAAAAGACTAACTTCTGGATATTAAGTCTTTCTTTATCTTTGCTCCGTTGGATCAAACCCAAATGTTTCTGATCTCCTTTTCTTTCTCACCACTCTTTTTATATAAATCCCATGATCTTGAGTTTTAAGCTCTCTCTCTCTCTCTCTCTCTATATATATATATATATATATACATATATATATATAATTATGTGCATGGATACTTGGATGTAGATAGATTGACAGTCGTTGTTTGTGGGTGTAGCATCATCAAGATTCACATGGAAATGTTCAGAGGTGATGGATAATAGAAACTCTCTTTTTCCACCTTTCTTCCCCTTCTAATTTTATTGCCAAAGTTCTTTGAAAGTGAGAATCTTGATGATGCTGCATCGGCAATAAACGACTAATATGCAAAAGAAAGAAAAAGAGAATATCTTTTTTCTCTTATGTTTCAAAGTACAATTTGCCACTTTGAATTTCATTACATCACCAAGAACAAGATGATTCTCTCCTTGCGAAGTTGCCTTCTCTCCTTTTTTCTGTTGTTGTCAGGTGGGTATATATATATATATTCTTTAATCCTAACTTATGGGTTTATTGATTAATTAATAAAGGGTATCTTCATAAATGGATTTGATGTTTGTATTTTTATTCATAAGAATATTATGTTCTTTTTTTGCACTATGCAGGTTAAGGCATAACCATAACAAATAGTCTACATGTCTGTTTCAGAAGGACTTTGACTTGCAGATCCAGATCTATGATTATATTCTTCTGAGGCAGATATTCTCCTGCAGTGGAAATGGGTACTTTTTCATGAAGGATCTTAAAAAAGATA
>JBBYHM010000013.1:2190415-2219212 GCA_038381775.1 Adansonia rubrostipa
TGATTATATTCTTCTGAGGCAGATATTCTCCTGCAGTGGAAATGGGTACTTTTTCATGAAGGATCTTAAAAAAGATAAGAGAGTTTTGAGTCCTTGATATAAGAAGCTATTGAGAGAATACCTCAAAAACGGTGATTTTTTTATGATTCAATGTCCCCCTCCTCTTTTATTGTGTTAATATACATCTTGATGCTATTAAAAAGAAATTAGATCCATTCCTGTACTTTGAAGATCTTTGATTTTTTATTATTTCATTAATGATTTTTTTGCTTGTAGGATTGCAGATATAAGGCAAAGGAGCAAACTGGACTCCAAGAAGCACTGATGAAGGCCAACAAGGTATTGGCTGGCTGCCGAAGAGAGTTTTGAATTGGACCAGAAAATGTGTGAACTTTGAAGAAAGGTGAGAGAAATGGAGGTGTTTTTAGATTTTTTTTTTTTTCTTTATGACATTTGATGATATCAGCTAAATAGGTTACTGCAAGTTTTTGGTTCTTCCCACCATTTTTGTCTTCACTAGAGAAAAGATTTCAAAATATATTTTGATGACATTCTTCAAGTGGATATTGTACGTAGAAATGAGTAGATCTTTGAAAATTGGAAACTTCAATTAATATGGAAGCGTAATCATGGTGGGAACTTGGAACATGTCACATTGTCACTGCCATTGTTTTGAGCTTGTTAGCTTTGCACTAATGATCCATCAACAGCCTCTTGTTAGTGGACCAACTACCAGGGACTCATCTTGCAGCTTGGACCCTTAAACATGTTCTCTCTCTCTCTCTCTCTCTCTCTCTCTATTTAGTCCCACCTATTAATTTTCATCCCTTTAATAATATTACTAAGCCAGATATTTCTTCATAATTTTGCTTCTTCAGTCATGAAAGTGATAATTCAGTCTAGAAATTTATGGATATATATATATATATGAGCCTCAATCACTTTCTAAGCTTTCGTACCAATTGCCAATAGTTTCTTTCAGCCCCTTTGCGGCTTTACTGCATAAAAGGTTTGGCCAACTGCTTTATAAACTCTTAAAAGCATACACAATAGCTCTTACTAATTTTGGAAGTTCTCTTGTAGAGTCTGTTTTTTCTTCAAGGATGTCAAGCCAACAAAATAGTAGTACTACAATACTACTATTACAGCAGAACATATGCATATTGAAAAAATTGGAATCAAGTTTTGAAATCAAGTTTTCTTTTGTATGTCGTAACTTCAATCAGTTAAAACTGGGGTTCATATCTAGATTAAGTTTATAAGCCTTATTAAACTCTTTCTTTTGAACTTATAAATATGTTAGACAAGTTCTTACTGTCTCTTCCAGTCAGGGTTTTGGTTTGAGTTTAGAAGAAAAATCTTTCAGGGCGCTTAGGGTCATCTAGCAAGTATTATTTGTGGGACTTTGAAGATAGTCGAGATTGAAAGTTGAGGCCCGTTTTTTATCTGGTTTTGCGTCACCAATATCTATGTCTCAAATTTTTATGGTCAGTCCTTTATTTGAACTCCATACACTTTATCAACAACTTGCTTGTTCAATATTTCATGCTCAGGTTGATCTGCTGAATTTGACTTTCTGGCAATACTTGGGTATAGTTGTGATGGCGTTCATTAGAATGCACTTAGAAACTCAATCAGTAGTCCTAAACCTAATAAACTTCAATCAAACTTTTTCAACTTTGACTTGTAATATGCTAAGTTTGAGAGACATTCTGAAAATTCTTGTTCAACTTCAACAAGTAATAGTACATACACACACACACACACGTAATCTCATAATGTGCTTCACTATTCGGTAATTATTCCATCCTTTGGTCTTAAAAAACAAAAGTATAAATAGATGACTGGATTAGAAAATTGAAGTCTCATCATTATTGATCGATGGTCCCCATTTTAGATTTTCTTTGATACTGAATATATATATCGTACGATGGCTCCAGCTAGTACACTTATGCAGTTTTATATATATGCACTTATTTCTTCGTTTACTGAAACACTGGATACTAATTTACTGTTATTTTTTTATTTTTATAAACAAGGTGAGATATCGTGGATTCGAACTTCATAATTATTGAATGTAATCTTTTTAAAAGTAATTACATGAATCAATTGGATTAAATTTTAATATTTTAATTTGCTATTATTTACTACAATACCAAGTCAGGCATAAAACTAATAAATTTTCACGGTAAGACCAACTCATTATCTGATGGTTTAGTTTTCAGCTGTAGAAATATCTTGCAATGCATAGTTTTCATTAGTTGAAATTTTCTCATCTTATCAAATTTATCGATTTTTTAATTTAATTGTCTCATAGATTTCCGCTTTGTGTTGGTCATGTTTGTGCTTTTGTGTGCAAATGTTACGTGCATTTTACATTGTATTGGAATCTTTAGCAGTCTTAATTGCGCCATTAATGACTTGGCATCCTAAGATTGAACTCAATCAAGAAGCTTTGTTTATTCACAATATTATACCGCATTTGGATGATCAGCGAGATTTCGAGAAATCATGAAACTCATGGATGACTCAATTGGAACTTCGTCTCGGCCATCCAAATGTAGCTTATTTCGATATGGTTGATGTTCTTCCGTATTATATCTTAATGCATAACTGAAAATCTAATGGATTCTTGTCCATCATCAACCACTTCTTCCCTTGGATTGGAAACAATAGTTGAATAAAACATTATTGCAGGCACTTTTAATTATTCAAATGCTTCGACAACCATGGAGAAAAGACATCTAATATAGGATATCCATCTAAGACTCAAAGGTACATTAATATTTTCACAACAAAGTTATATATTTCACAATAATAATTTATATAAATATATTGTCTTACATATTTTGTACAAGATATTCTTGTGCTAAGATTCCCAAGTCATGTCATGTTGGGCCTGCCAGAGACAAAAACTATAGTTGTCACATGGTAATGGAATTTGATGACTTCACTGCTTTGCAGAATTAGTGCTGTAATGTTATTAGTTACGCTGCCATGCATCTAATCCATTTTTTTTTTTGGCAGATTGAGAACTAAATTATCTGCTTGTCAATCTTGAACCTTACTATTGATCAAGCATTGAAACTTTATCCAATTACCAACATCTTTTAATTGAGAAGTTTCATCAGATCATGGCATACATACACTTTACAGAGGTTGCAGCCTGACAAAAAAAAGTTCCCTCCACTAAAGATTGATACAATTGCACAAATCAATTAAATTAATTTTTAGAAATTGCTATGATCTTGTTGAGTAAGGTACCCGAGGAGATCGCTATGATCGTTACGGTATCCGTATTTGGTTAATTTTGTAGTCCTTTTATTGCTTTCAAAGCTTGGTACCGGATTAAACAAAGCCTTACCTATGATTTCTCCATGATTCATTCTTTTGCATGGTAGATTGTGTATTTTTTGTCCCAATTAATTGGAAGATATACAGTGCTGGCAGCTCCTTTACTCGACATCTTCACACCACAAACACCTGCGGGTACCATATAAGCTCCAATAAGGCTCACTCCATTTTTGTTTCTGAAACTTAATATATCAAAAGCTAAATGATTGTGATATATTACATAGATAACCGATCTTAATCTTGGGAAGAAACAAGAAAGTATGAATTCTTGCAGATATCTTCTTCTTATTCGCCAATAACGAAAGCTTAAGTGCATGGTACATTTTGAGTGCTGACAAGCGGGAAATAGGTAGCCTTTTCAAAAGATGAATCAGACTTTCAGATGCTAAGTGTCATGGCTTGAGACTCAAGATCTAAACCGATCACGCTGTCAGTTCTTGGACCATGACACTACCTGGCGCTTAAACAAAGCATACGTAATAAGGTTTCCAACCCATCATAAAAGATGCAACACGGAAAAATGAAAATATAGGCTAAAAATTGTGGAAGAAATAGACTTAAATAACTTCTCCTGTTATGTATACTTGGATTAACATAATCCTTTTGTCTTGTATGAATGGTTCAGTTCAAGCTCAAGAAGCTGAAGCTGGTTAACTAAGCTTCTGGATACAATGCTTCGGCATTCCATCATCCAACATTAAGGCTTAATATATCTCCAAATTTAAATCTCCTTTGATTGAAATAAATCAAAGCTATTTCCTTAATATGATTTCATGGACTCGATTTGATAAAAACATGGGCAGCCGAGCAGTGAAATTTTCTTTGACATCTGAATCAAATCAAAATTAGTAAGCAATTGTCCGAAACCTATTGTAGGCATGAAGAAGAACCGGCTAAAGAGTAAAGAATATGGTGTAATCGTTGAATCAAAATTATTCATGCATATGAAAACAACAAAATCAGATCAGAGAATTAAAAAGAAAGCTCGATAACCTCTGCAAAATTTTGTTAAATGAAAACGTGATCAAAACCTTAGATTGAGTGGACCCAAAAAGCCAGAAGTGGTCCCCCAATGCTGTATTTGTGGTCCCATCTGATAGAGCCAATGGGTTTTCACGTGGCAGACATGCAGGTGAAGGTCCAGCCATTGGTCTCTGACATGAGATCTTTCAAGTTTGGACAGACAAAATCAAGGCAATCCAATTATAATGAATTTGAAGGGTGCAGTTATGGTTATTCTTACAGCACCTCAGCCTATACTAGTGTACAGGTAGGTAACCGACTGGAATACAAAAGATGGAAACTTTTTTCAGAATCGTCTTTAGCTCAGAATTGTGGAGAAATCAGAAATGTGGCTACAAACAAAGCCACTTATTATCGAGGGCTTTTTTAAATATGTGCATATATATATATATATATATATATATATTTGGCACAATAATTATGTCACGTGATCATTTCAGATTACACAAGCAAATGAGGTACTTTTTGTTTGGGTCATCGTTCAGTCTCAATTATTGTTCATCCTTCCGGGAGTTGAGACTAGGAACAAACATCCAGCAAGTGCTGCTCTTGAACCGGGAAAGGCGATGTGATGGGTAAAAAGGCCAATACAAGCTTTGAAATTTAAACCCAAAATTTGATCATGGCATTCGTGAAAAACTAAAAAAAAAAATGACATCAAAGCATCATTGCCATTTCCCGAGCACCACTACACATGAGAGGAGAAGGTGGGCAGGGTTAGCAATTTTGGATTAATTTACCTAGTAATTCTACGAGCCACAAAAGTTTATAAAGAAAAACATCATATACCATGAAACAAAGTTATTTTTGATACCCCTCAAGGGCACCAGAAAGGATGGGTTCACCGATTAGTGATCCATGCTTTCCCAAGGCAGGAATGCTGAGGGAGCGTTTTCTCATTTTAACATTGCCAAAAGGTGCCATTCCCTTGTCATTCTTCTCCGTAAGCAGCGATGAGTAAGAGCATAGTGGCTCCGAAAATTGCTCACTTATACTTCTAAGGAAGAGATCCAAATTCTTGTTATATTTATCCCCTCTTGTGTATGTTGTTTGGTCCCCAGAAAATGTCACTATCTTATCACGACGGTCTTCTTCATCATCTGGGCAGTAGCCATTCACCAGCACAACCTGCATGGCCAGATCATCGTACTCTTCATCTGACTTTGTTGAGCCTTCATCGATAGAACCTACCTATAGAACAGAAAAAGGAAGAAAAATTAACAGTAAAATCCACACAGAATCTGAAAGCAAAATATAAGACTTTTTATCCAGATATCGAAGATGATGAGTTAGATTACAACAAAAATTTATACCGATTATAAAGCAGTACCTAATGCCATTT
Source organism: Adansonia rubrostipa (assembly GCA_038381775.1). Classification (NCBI taxonomy): domain Eukaryota; kingdom Viridiplantae; phylum Streptophyta; class Magnoliopsida; order Malvales; family Malvaceae; genus Adansonia; species Adansonia rubrostipa. Next base: position 2,196,135 of record JBBYHM010000013.1, read on the forward strand.
CAATCATCCACCATTCATAAAATGCATTGATGAACAAAGCTCATAAGGATAAATGAGTAATAAGCCAAGTCATAAACACCTTCTACATAACAAAAATAATGAACCGATATAAGAACTCAAACTCCTCTTGGTATAATTGCATGGCAGGTTGCAATTCAGTTTGCAACTTAATCTCTAAATTAATGCAATAATGATATATATATTTTTCACCGATTTTAGAGTCTAATACAAGTTCATACCTCTTCATGGACCTCTTTGTCACCATCATCACTAAAATCCTCATCGCTGTCCAACTCAGGTGGGTCGTCGACTTCTTCATCGCTGCCATACACTGAATTTTCCTCCTTCAGCTGTGAGATAGAAAGAGAATCGATAAACCAGGCCCAAAATAAGCACAGTGTAACTAGATAAATTAGAAAGAAAAAAATTCCACACTATTAGTATTAAAGGAGACTTCCATTTGCTTACTATTTCATTTAATTTGAAACATACACATCAAACATAACAAAAAATATTGATAAAGAGTGATTAAAAAAGAAAAACACATTGTAAAATGCCTACCTCCTTTGCCGGCCCATCGGACATCCTTGGTGAGCTGCAGCAAGAAGATTGATATCGACTGCCATTATCAGTCCCATCATATCTTGACTCATCTACACTTCCTGCACGACTTGTGCCACCATCACTAGGCCAGGCACTAATTCCAAAGTGACCAAATTGAAGATTAACGGGTTCGGCCTTGCCAATTTTTAAAGGTCCATACAAGGGAATGCCTATTCCACCCTCAGTCCCATGGCCAGAGATGGGCCGTCCATTACTATCAATCGATTCAACCGGCCAAGCTTTTGCCACAGATCCGTCGGTGTTAAGAAGGGCCATCAGTTGCCTAGAAGAACCATTCCTCTGGATCAACTGAAACATACCCTTGGAGCTCAGTGAATTGGCAGCACACTGGTTCCGGTATTCCTCATCAACCACAGCAACCGTTTTTGTTACAGGATCATAAAGTGGCTCCCCAGCTTGCCGCCTGCGGAGGCAACTGAAAACTGTTGCATGTATGATTGCCACACTTCTATCAACATTTGTGTTGTTTATTTTGGGGACCAAATGCTTGTCAGCTCGTTTACATAGAAAATCTTGTATCGTCCTGATATTCCTTATATATTTCACATACTTATTTTTTGCAGGGTCCAATGTCATGTACTTTGCACGAACGGCAAACCTTTCCAAGTGCTTGTCCTCGTTTGTAATGTATATCATGAATGGTATAATTGAGGGGTGCTTTTTCATAAGCCCCATCTGCGCATGAAGATCAAAAGTCGATATAAAAATAAAAGAGAAGTTTTTGGAATGAAAACATTTGATTGCAGAAAACAAACAAAAAGTTTACTTACAACAAAATTAAGGCTTAAGTGAACACCCTCGACAACTACAGACTCTTTCCTATCTTCCCATGCAGTAATCAATCTGTCTAGACTGTCGATTACCATCTCACTTTGTGCCTTAAATCCTTCAACTGCCATCTGTTTGGGACTGATCAATTCAGTAATGGTAGAAATACTCTCCACTGGTCGGGCCTCTTTGCCAGCTGAAGAACCATCAGCTACCTCACCCTTGGGAAGTGATTGAGCAGTGCCTGCCAATTTTTTTGCCCTTTTTTTAGCCTTCGCTTCTGCAACTGCCACAGGATCCAAACACTCACCAGCATGATAAGTTGAAGCCCACAGTAGAGGATTTTCCTTCTCATTTACAAAACTCCTCATCATGTGGCGAATAGAGTCAGTTGAAATCACAGTTGTAATTCCCAACCTACCACCCTGCATGACATCATCAAAGGCACCAAGATAAGCTAGTACATGATTGCAGTTACAACTGCTAGTGCCGCACAGCATTAATATGAAAGCAAAGATACCAGCAAAGCAGACAAAGTAGATTTGCCACAACCACTAGTGCCACACAACAGCACAGTTACAGATTCCTTCCTCTCTCGGATTCTGCAGTGAAGATCAAATACAGTTACAAGGGAGACACAAAGGTTCTTGCATCCGATTTGAAGCCCCCAAGCATAGGACATTGAACAACACCATCTAAAACCCACTATCACAATCCCATATCGAGTTATATATGCACATTTGCTGCAACTAGGCATTAAGAATCTATATATTTATAATAAGAACTCAGAGAATAATTGTTATAATAAACTGTCTTGTTGGCAAAACCACCAAAGGGGGAGAAAAAGAAAACAGTAGCAGACAATTGAAAAATTTATGGATTAACTCATGCTTGAATAGTCTCTTTCTTGAAACAAATTCTACAAAAAATTTTCCATCTCAAATAAGATAGAATAAATGAAATAAGTGTGAATTACCAATCTGCAAGCTATCACAAACTCCTCTGAAAATTTACCAGAAAAAGACAAAATTTTAACGGAATGGTTGCAGATTCAACATGCAAGCAATTAATCACATGCCCTGTACAATTGCAAAATTTTTTGGTAGGTATAAGATGTCACAGTCGCATGATACCTGCATGCCAAAACCAAGTCAGCTCTCTGGTTTGGACCCACATACTTATATTCAGCCAGAGCTTCACAGACAACATCTAAGAAAGCTTCTCTTTTAACAACAATCGATGTGCGTCTTTTGTACAACTCAAATGGTAGACTCTTATTTCTATCATCTTTGTCTGAAACTAAACAGCTGCCTGCCTCTTCTCCACAAAAGTCACCATTGGTGGAACGAACATCTTCCTTCTCAGAGTTTCCTTTGAAACCATCAGAATTCAATATCTCACTTCCCTCTTGACGTATAGAGTTGTAAGAATTTTCACTTATCAATTCAAAAACCCTCTGGCTAATCTGGTAAGAAATATAAAGAGGAAATTCAGCAAGTGGATCAACTTGCCATAACAATTAAAGAAACATGGGAGAAAACCAATCATGTCAAATTAGAAAATTGAACATGAAATAACATACCAAAACACTAACCATAAAATTATTAACGATGAACTAATAGTAATGTCAAAGGTCACCGCATGACAAAGGATCTGGACAGTATACATCATAGAAGAATTCTATGTAGGCATCTGCTTGAAGAAAACACTCCCAATCTCAATATGGATACTTACACAAGGCAATTAATTTGTGTCAACATCTCACTAAACACGATAAAGAAGATCTCTATCTCCCAATAGGGAGCAGAAATAATATAAAAACCAAACATTAAACCGATAATGTGCATTTTATTAGGCAAAAAAAAATGGCGCTATGATGACGGGACCACAGGGTGGAACAAGATCCACAATGCGGAGGTGCCAACAAAAAGATAAACAGATCAAAACTTATTTCATCTAAATTGATTTCGATCATTTGCAAAGGTCTGAAAACTTTCGCAGAAACAAATAGGAACCTAAAAACTAAGCGATTTGCAAATTTTGCTTCAAATGGAGACTAAGGACAAAATTATTCATTCAAAAGCCTATGACAACGACAGACAGGATTTTTTTTTCCTTTTAAAAATGGAGAAGCAAAAAAAATGCTACTCAAATTGTTAAAATTCGTATAGTTTTGACTCGCTCAAATCAAAAAATTCATGTAACATGGAAAAGGAATTTTATAGAACACGTTATAAGCAATCCAGATCTATCAACTAAACATCCACACTGTTTAGTAGTTCGTAATGATAATTTATCAATCAATCATAAAGATAAAAGAGAGAAACAATTTTATCAAACGAAATCGAGAATAAATCTTAAATCCTTAATTAAGCGAAATCAACCAAATTGCTTGAAGTAAAAGAAAAAGGAATTCATCTAATTCAGAAAACGATTTAAGAAAATAAAAAAAAAAAAAAAGAGGAACCTTGAAAGCATGACGTGGTTTGCAGCCCATGAGCTGGAGAGTGCTCTGAAGAACGGAACGCGTGTATCGAAACGACAACGTCGCCTTCTCCCTCTTCTCAGCTTCGTCTGCCACCACTATATACAACACCTTCGTTAACTCTCCCATCTCTCTATATCTCTGCGCAACAAAAAGAAAACAAAATCGAAATGCAAAAGTTGTGGAATAAGGCAATGTAGGAGAATCAATGAAGAGGACTTGAGAAATCCTACCTGGATATATTTACAGCGAAATCAGTCGAAAGGAGAAAAACAAGAAAAAGGTGACCAAACGGGAATGAGATTTGTAGGGTTTGGTTTCTTTATAAAACATGAAATGCGACAAACGCCATTTTGAAGGAGAAGAGAAGAAAAGCAGAGGGAAAGAATCGCTAGCAATTTCCCGGTCGTGTCATCATCACTATTCCACGCATCTTGCAAGCAAGGCTTCCACGGGTCCTTTCTTTCCTGTCCTTACCATTCCTTTTCCTTTCCTCCAAGGGGAAGAATTGCGGGGGAATGATAAAAAGACAGATATCGCCTCGTATTGCGTATGGAACTACGGTAATACGTGTCTTTTGATTTATGGAAGCACAGGGGAAGAAAGGTCTTTACTGGACATTTGCAAAGTGAGTGCCCAGGGAATGGAGTGGCCCCCTTCTGTTGGCGCGAGCATCGAGGTGTGGTAATAGAACTAATTTTTAAAGGAGAAGAGGGTAAAGTGAAACAATGGAATTCAGTTTGTCCTTGTTGTGTAATTATGTAAAAGGAAAGGAGGACAAAGAGAAAATGACGCAACGCACAAAACACATTTTATTTTTTATTTATAGGAAGAAAGGTATTGCACGTTAGTGATAACTCAGATATTTATAATTTTTTTAACGAAAAAAATTATGAGATTTAGGTGATGATTTTTTTATTAATTTTTTTATTTTTTAAATATATTATATTTAATATCTATTATTTTATTAATTTTATTTAAAATTTTTTTTTGCTACTAGTGTATGAAATAATTTTTAAAATATTTAAAATTAAATATGTCTAATTTATATAAAATTTGAATTCATTTATTCTTTGTTTATTATTTGAATTTATAATAGTAATATTCAAATTCACATTTTATCTAAAAAATAATATCTATCGAATATTATAATTCACTAAATAACCTAATTTATTAAATAAATTTTAAAAATATAAAAATATAATTTAAATATATAAATATATATCATATTCGAATATCCAAATTATTTTTATATGTGTAAAGTAAATTCAAATGAAGGATTTAGATAATGACATTATTTGAGCTAAAACCAAATCAAAGTAAATTCAAATAATGAATATCTAAAATTCATATTCAAATCCGTTATGAATAGTAAATTTAGTATTTAAATTTATAAATAATAAATTATTCAAACCATAAAAAATAAATCAATCATATCATATATCTATTTTTTTACTATCCATTGTCATCCTTAACTACTTACAGATGTGGCTCAAAAAAAATTAATACTTTTAAGTAAAATTTTATATTATTAGTTTATTTAATTCTTTAATTTTTGTTTTGTATATAAATAAATCTTTATCATAAAAAATTATTTTTTAGAAAAAAAACTTAGGTGCAAATTTATATTTAAAAATTTATTTGAATAAAATTAAAATAAAAAATTAACTTAAGAATAAATTTCAAAAATAAAGATTTAGCTAAAAAAAGAGTTTTGTTAATGATTTACACCCTTTAACATTACTTCGTATAATAATATTTTTACCAAATATTTCAAATTTAATAAATAAATCTATTAATTACTGCATTAAATAAAACTCTTAAAAATTTAAATTAAACCTTACTTTAACCTAATATTAAGAAACTTACTAAAATTACAGATCTAATTTTCTAAAACTTTTAGAATTATGAGAAGTAATCTTGCTTTTTCAGTTTTTTTTTTTGGGGGGGGGGGGGTTGGTAAAATTCAGACAAAATGAAATGCGAAAAACCGAGTGAGATTCTTGCTTATGTTATAAAATTGATATTCTTTCTTGCTTAATTTGATAATGCTCGAATCTTTAACTCACCGACCGATCTAATCTACAACGGACAACCTTCGAACGAAACGAAAGCGATGATAACGTTGGCGAAGTGGTTACATAAGTCTAGAGCACCCCTCTTTCATATCGGGACACGTGTTTTGCATGCAAACATCACTTTCATTCATGAGCGAATTGTCGGCGAGTCAAGCGGCCTTGGCCCGACGGGAGGATAAAATGTGGTTGTAGATTTATCAATTCAATCACCAATTAATTAAGGTTTTCACTTTTTTTCTTCCATTACATGTTTATATATTTCTTTCGAAAATATTTACAATTTTTTTTACATTAAATAATAAAATAAAGATCTTCAAAATATTTTTACCTTTTAATATCTTAATACTTATATTTTTTTAACATATTAGTTTCTAATATTTTTAAAGACAATATTTAAGAAAAAATTTATCATCAATAAATGAGTTTGATGGCCAATGTTAATAAACATTATAGTTAAAAATTAAGGTCGGTTTTAAGTGATAGCATTATTAATAGTTATTTATTTATAATGTTAATTTTTTTTACATTTAATATATTATTTTTATAAATTAAAAAATGATACATTAATTTTTCTTTATTGTTATTAATGACACTAATTAAAATTTATTTTTTTATTTTTTCCCTTTAATCATTGTGCATTGATTGATATTCTTTTAATGATTTTTTTTCTTAATTCAGTGAAGATGACATATTAAATGCAAACTTTTTTTTAAAGCTATAACTTGATTTTTCTAACAAATACCTTAAAGACACACTTCAAAATTATTATATATTGTATCTTCACCGATACTTTTTAAAATGGTAATAAAATTGTTAATTACTTCATTTAATATAATGTTGTTATTAAAGATAATATATTAATTAATCTTAATGAATGTTTTAAAGCACATTTTAGTAACATCCATAGTGTTTAAATAATTTTTAATTATTGTTCCGTATTAATCGGACCTGTTATTTCATTTACAATTTGATAAAATGACCCACTTGGCTTAATCACGTATCCTTGTCTTTCTTATAATTAGTATAATTGCATATTATTTACTCTCGACACCCTGTTCTTCTGCTGTTTGCTTCTGCGAGAGTACTTTGAAAGAGTCAAAAAAGTGATTTGAAAGACATTCATGGTTCAATGTACTACGGGAGAAGTTCAATGTCCAGTTGCTATTGGCTTTACATTAACGAATTTAACTAATCCATCTTAAAGAATATGTATATTGATTAATTATCAACCGTCCATGTATACGACCTGCCTAAATTAAAAAGTCCACTGGAAGCAGTTTGATTTGGTAGGCCATCGAGTTAAATTGACTTTGTGGAACATTCCCCGTTGAGTTGTACGCTTAAAACTTATTTGGGCTGAACGGTTTATGTAGAAGTGTTGAGGACTAAGTTCGTGCTTGAAATTATTTTTATTGTTCAGGTTTGTATTTATTTAAAAGTTTATTTTATTATTTGAAATAATTTTGAGTTTGGTTAAATTATAAAAAGATTTATTTCAAGCTTCATGAGTAGATTTAGTTGCAATCGTGTTTATGGATGAATTACTTGTCAAATATTTTTATAGCTATAAATAATACTATTAAGTTAGAAAAATAAATTTTAACTAAAAAAAAGGTGTTCAAAACTCTCTTGTAGTCAGTTTCTTAATTATATAATATATATTAATTTGATATTTATTTCATTATATTAGTTTTATCATATAAAAAATAAATTATATAATATTTTAATTTAATTTTAACTTTCAAGCTTGGTTTATTTTGAATTTTTAATGTTTCGGTTAAAAATATTTTCAAATGAACTGAAGCCCAACAACCCTCAGGCCTGAAAGCCCAAACTCGTATTCAACTTTCCTTTGGCAACCCCACCCTCATGCCCAATCATAATCAAATCCAACTCGGAAAACCTCGCCTGAGTTACCGATCTTAGTCGCTCTCTGAGCTCACTCTACTAGGTTTGCAGATTCTGCCTTTTTCTCTATTTTCTCCCTTTTATTTTCTACATTTTTCCATTATTTCTGGATACATTCAAAACCTTGCTAAATTTTTTTTAACGAGAAGAATTAATATTTTCGAGCATTTTGAATCAGAATTTTTTGTAATCTTGTTTTTGTCTACAAAAATAAAGGTACTTAAAACTTTCGAATTGAAAATTTTGTAGTGATCGTGAAGGTGTTACAATTTTACCGAAATCTGAATCTCAACAAAAAGTTTGCGGATCAAACAAGAGTTTTTGACTGGTAAGAAGTGGACTTTTATCAATCAAATCCATAAATTCTAATTTATTATGGTTTACTGGTAAATTCTTGAGCTTGTTTGTTTGTTGATTTGATTGTTCTTGAATGAAGTGCTTTGATTCCTTGTTAATTGTTTTATGTTGCTGAAATCTAATAAATTTAGTAGTGAATGGAAATTTGGAATAGTTAAACATTTATGGATATTAAGGAAGAAATGATAGAACGAATGACCGTATACCTTTTAAGTAGTAGATATGGAACGAAAGGCCAGAGTAGTAGCCTGATAGTAATAGCCGTACTCGAGTTTTAGGAGTAAGATGGTGATTCGGATTCTTTTCTTGGTTTCTTATGTTGTGAACTGATATTGCTTTCATCTCAGTTTTATATGGAGTCTCAAATTTTTAGCAGAATTCAGTCCAGTAAGGGACCTATCAGCGCTAATTATGGTCTTTTCGATAACAGAGTGAAAAGATTATCTTAGAGTTTTAAGGTACCTTCACCTATTACCTTTGATGTTTACTTTACTTTGCTTGGTTTTAAATTCAGCAACTTCGTCGTCGTCTCTGTTACAATACTTTGTGTTTAGCCTTGATTTGATTTGGGAATGAGATCAAAGAATGTGACTTCTTGAACACCTTATTTTTTTTTCATCTTAAAAGTTTATCTGTAATGGTAATTAATGTATTTCGTATAGAATTATCTTTTGGAAGTATTGTAACTATATAACCTTTTTTTAATGCATCAATTTATCTGTAATGTTTATTGTAAATAGAATCATAGAACAGTTTTTGTTAACCGTCATTATTGGTGCTAGATTGCTGTAATAAGTACAAATGTTTTGTAGTTGAAGCAAAAACATTGATTAGCTTAAAGTTTTGAATGAAAGCGACATGACTTAGGATTTATTTGGAGGGGTTCTACTGAAGTACCGCCAGTTTAACATAGTTCTGCATGTCTTGCTTTCAGCTTTGCATGAGGATTTGCGATAGATAGAAATAATATTCAAGGGAAGCTATTGTCAGCATGGTTAAGAAGATGCATGAAAAGGATGGGCTTAAGAAGGAGAATAACAAGGCTGAAGAAGGCAATGCTGTTAACAAAGAACGTGGTTTTTGGATGTGTTAACTGAGAATATGACTGATGCTTCCAATTGAGCAATAGAAATGATGATAAGAATGAGAGAAAGGAGGATAATATTGAAAAAAAAGGATCAAATAAAAAAGAGGAAATCAGAGTTTGATACAGATGAAAAGGAAACTCAGAAGGCTCAGAAGAAGCATAAGAAAAGTAAAGATGTAGTTGGTGGAGTTAAAGATTCCTGTGGACACTCATTTGGGTTCAAAAGAGAACACGGAGAAAGAAAGTAGTGAGGTAATGTTTTAGGAGAACAAATTTTCATCGCGAAGCAAAAAGGTTGCAAAGCAAAAATTATGGAATGTTGTGCGACAATTTCTGTTGGACTGCGTCCAGTGACAAGATGCAAAGCATAGCCTTTGTTACTTGTTGCAAAAATGGTATGGCAGCTTAGCATCTCCGATGGTAGCAGAAGGCATTGGGCAGATGCTGATGCTTATCACATGCTGGATTCCCTATCTAGCTTGAATGCTTGCTGCAAGGAAGATGTGGACTGGGACAATCTTATTGAGAATAGGTCTGGAGATTCATGTTGAAAACTGTGGAACCAGATGGTTCATCATTTAGGCCCACCTAGGACAAGTGTTTTGCCGAGCAAGTTGAAATTCTTGTCAACCGATATCTCCCAGAATGCTTGATCTGTAATATCAAATGCCCAGTTGATCTGCCATAGCTGTGTTGCTACTGTTATCTACAGAAAATGGATTGCTAATTTAGTTTGGAGTTGCATGCATTATATTCGCTGATTGGTTGATTATCTAGAAACTCTTAAAGCAGTCTCCTAATAGACATCTTTGATTTAAGTTTAGATCTCTCCATAATGATCGTAATAGCTTGGCAGTGTGGATCTTGAAGTCTCTTAACTTGTTTATGAGTAATCCACTCATAGGCATGCTATTGGATAGTGGATAAACCTAGAGGATTATACCATATTGTAACGAGAAACTTATTTCTCATTTGTGTTAATCACCAATAAACTACATTTTCTGTAAGATTTTATTTCTGAAATTCGATTGAGTTGGAGTTTGTAAAAGATTTATAAATATAATCTACATTTGTTTGCTACTGCTTTTATATCCTTTGTTCCTGATAAGAATGTAATTTAATTCTGTGTTCTGAATTTTGCTTGGTGCCAGGAGACGGATCTGATACTGGTTAGTTTTGCTATAAATTTCATCATTTGTTTGCTTTTATGTAATAGATAACACAATTTCAGGGAAAAAAAAAAAAAAAAGAAGTGGAAGAAATCTATTGATTGAGGATGCTAATTTCTTTTCTATCAATAGTAGCATCAAACTTTTATGCTTAATCATCTTAAAGACTTGCCTACAATAACATATGACGGGTGATTTTCACTGACCAAAGTTTTGATTTGGTGTGGTCTATGGTGATTAGATGTACCATAAATGAGTGAGGCAGGTTTGCTTGATGTTTTTGGTTGGTTTATGTATTTGATTCAGCTTCCCTCTCGTTCTTCACTCATGCACTTCCAAGTAATAATTTATTCTTGCATTTTGCATAAACCATTTGTGTATTTTAGGTTTGTTCCACATATCCGAAGAATAATAATTATTCTTTTACCTTTTATCCTTTCGGTGATGGGTTACCCAGATTGAGCTTGAAAGGGATATTTATCAGCATAATGAAGATTGGTGTTGTTTTCCTATCAGTCATTCTAAATTTTTTTATCTGTACCTTTACAATTTCTACGGTTTTCCTTCCTACGTAACGTATTAATATTATAATAACTGGATATTTATGGATTCATGTTTTGGAGTTTGAGAGTAGTTTTCTGATGCCTTATAACATTCTGTATGATATTCTATGGCAGAGATGCATGTAGAAGATGCACAGATTGGCTGAACGTTGCCAAGTGATTGCAAGAAATTTTATTCAATTATTTTTGTATTTATTGGCGGAATTGATTTTGTTGCTGAGCATGTCGTTTAAAGCCATTGAATAATATGATGAATGATGCTGCTTCAAAATTACTTTTAAGAAAAATGGTGCTATTTGCACCTTTGAAACAGCACAAACAACTATTTGCAAATCAGCTCTAATGATAAAAAGACACCAATGTGTTTCTTTGCCTGCCTTTTTCGGTTTTTAAATTTATTCAGTATACTATATGCTGCTTCTCACTGCATAAATAGTGCAATGCTTGTTACAAATGGCAGAATTCACAAATATGACTGCATAAACTATTACTTATTTTTGTGCAATATTAATATTTGTTAGCATGAATCTGTATTTTGATATGTAATTATTGGGAAGAGAGCATATTTCCATTCAAATAATATTCAGTTTCTTTGCTTTCATCCCCTGTAACCAACCTACACTGCTGCATTCTCTTTGTACAATTTAATACATGTGGGTCTCCACATTCTAGGTATAGGGGATCATTTGCAGCCATTGACGGTGGGGAAGATAGGCCTACCATTGTTTAGACTTTAAATTACTTCATTTTTGGCACTCCTATCTACTGCTAGTTTCTTTCATGTTCTTAGAATAAAGATTTTACTATTATTATTGCAGGTGATTGATTTGCCTTCATGGCTGACCAGAAGCACAGAATTCTTATGGTTTCTGATTTTTTCTATCCCAACTTTGGTGGTGTCGAAAATCACATTTATTATCTTTCACAATGCCTAATAAAACTTGGTCACAAGGTTAGAGCATTCTTTTAAGTTTGTAGGTTGTATCTTGTTTGTGAGCACTGTTTGTTATTCCGCAACACAATCGAACCTACTCTGTTATTTCAGGTGGTTGTTTTGACCCATGCTTATGGAAATCGATCAGGGGTGAGGTACATGACTGGTGGCCTAAAGGTTTATTATATACCCTGGCGGCCATTTGTTATGCAGAATACATTCCCGACTTTTTATGGAACATTACCAATATTAAGGACTATACTTCTTCGGGAAAAGATATCACTTGTGCATGGTCATCAGGCCTTCTCCACTCTATGCCATGAGGCTTTGATGCATGCACGCACTATGGGATACAAGGTTGTTTTTACTGATCATTCATTGTATGGTTTTGCTGATGTGGGAAGCATCCACATGAACAAGGTTCTGCAGTTTACTTTAGCAGATGTAACCCGTGCCATTTGTGTTTCTCACACAAGCAAGGAAAATACAGTACTAAGGTCAGGTTTGCCGCCAGAAAAGGTTTTTGTGATACCTAATGCTGTGGATACAGCTATGTTCAAGCCTGCTCAAGAGCGCCTTGGCCATGATGAAATTGTTATTGTTGTGATAAGTAGGTTGGTTTATCGGAAGGGTGCAGATCTGCTTGTGGAAGTCATCCCAGAAGTTTGCCGTTTGTACCCCAACGTGAGTTGCTTAAACCATGGTAGTGCTGAAAAGATTTTGATTTCTTCGTTTGTTCTGTTACTTTTCAGCTGTCAGGGGTTAGTTAGAAATGAGAACTTCACTCAGTTTTTATGCGGCTTCACCAGATACTGGCAAGGGTATGAGATGGTTAGATTTTTTATTACCTATGCACTTTGGTTAGCAATGAGGGTTGTTGTCACTACTTGCTAATTCAGACAAAGCAAAAATGACAACTGTTATTTATCTATATGAACTCAAGTTGGCCATATTCGTTTTGGTGTATAATTCCTATTTACATGTGAAAGATACGTTTATGTAAAATAAAATATCCTGTCTTTTCATCAGTATCTGCCAACAATGATGAATATAATTGCTTTCTGTTTTATATTTGAGCAAAAAATTGTCTTATACCCAAGTTTGTTTTTCATGGTCACTATCTTTTCATGTTATGGTTGATTTTGCGTCAGTCTTACAAAATAATTGAGTATTCACATTCTTTTGGTTTGTTTTCCATAGTTAGTATAGGAGGAATTGATTGCAAAAGGGTCTAATATAGCTTTCTAATTTTTACGTCGGTTTATCTGTTACTGGGCCAAAAATTAGCATGTTTAGCCAATTGCCATGTTGCATCTGCTCTCTCTCACATGCACAACCTTCCACCCTCACAAATTAAGACATCTGAATTTTTGCTACACTTGCACTGGTGATCTGTTGATATGTTCTAAGTTTGTGTTAAACCTTTTGGTAATTATATTTCCATTGATGATAGTTCTTCATTTGGATAAGGACTTTGGTATTAAGTTGAAAGTACAAATTTAACATGTTATAATTTTTAGTCTCCCCTGCTATTTTAAGTTTAATTTTCTCATTTTGAAACACCTGTGAAGGTTCGTTTCATTGTTGGAGGAGATGGACCCAAACGAGTGCGGTTGGAAGAGATGAGAGAAAAGCATTCTCTTCAAGATCGAGTTGAGATGTTGGGGGCTGTACCACATGCTTCTGTAAGGTCTGTGCTGATTTCTGGCCACATATTCTTAAACAGGTAAATTGTGTTTGGTTCCTGATCCTATTGACCACCCATTTTTAGTTTATTAATTCTTTATGTAACTAGAAGAGAAACTAAATAAGGAAAAAAGATAAAAGAGGACAAGTTAACATTTCCTTGACATTTTATGTTTTTCTTGCTCTACCTTTTGACAGTTCTTTAACTGAAGCTTTTTGCATAGCCATATTGGAGGCTGCAAGTTGTGGACTATTAACTGTCAGTACACGCGTAGGAGGCGTCCCAGAGGCATGTATTTCAAATTGTCATTTACCTGGACCTACCCTGTTTGGTTTATACTTTTGCACCTAAAGGGATTGAAAATTATTTTAGATTTCCTATAATTTCCATTTATTTGTATTAGGTTTTACCGGATGACATGATAGTACTTGCTGAACCAGATCCTAATGACATGGTACAAGCAATTAAGAAGGCAATAGCTATCCTTCCTAAGATTGATCCACAAGTTATGCATGAGCGTGTAAGTTATCTTGATTGACTTACTCTATATAGTAATTTTAATTGTGAGAGGCGGCCAAATGCATATTACCGTTTTCATTTTTCTTCTTTGGGCAAGATGAAGAGACTTTATAATTGGAATGATGTTGCCAAAAGGACAGAGATAGTATATAATCGTGCTTTGAAATGTTCTGATCAGAATCTCCTACAACGTCTTTCAAGGTATGCCGTTGAATGTTTTCCCAGTGGATGATTGTTTTAGTCAATATGTTCCTATGATGTTTTCATTCTTTTTAAGTACTTTCAATTGCATAGTTTTGTTTGGTGTAAACTTTGAAGACTCTGCGTTTGGTGGAAAATCTAATTTAGTGTAATCTTAGCCTATTCCTTTTGAGTTGATTCTGGTGCCAGGAGGATTTCTATGTTGAACATGGATACTTTCAACTTTTTGCAATATTCCTTTTTGTTATATTCGGAAGTCATTATTGATTTTAATTTTTGTTTGGTTGGTGTCTTGTGTGCGTTTAATGTGGAATACAGGAAGACTAAAAGTTGGTCTAGCATGTAATTAAATAAAAACCTTGATTTAACCTAGCAATCATCAAAAGTTTATACACTAACCTGGTATTGTTTATAGTGAATGCACAATAGTTATAGAAGGGAAGCTGTAACTGCCTTTTTTAGTTCGACTGGAATCAAGGGGGAGTGTAGGATATGGGTTCCATATATTTGGAAGTGGATACCCCATATCCGTATCCGATCATCGGATATTTTATGAAAAATGAAGAGTCCATATAACATAGGACGTGAACTTTGAAAGGTTGGTTATTATCAGGATTGCTAATGAGGTGATTATATCATGTGTTAGGTATCTTTCCTGCGGAGCATGGGCTGGCAAGCTGTTTTGCTTGGTTATGATAATTGACTTTTTGCTATGGCGTCTGTTAGAACTATTGCAGGTATATCATTGTCCGATCCATAAGATGATCATTGTTGTTGTTGTTGTTGTTGTTGTTTGGTCTTATATTGTTACTTTTATTTAATGTACTGTTGGTACTGCTGCATCAGCCTGCTAAGGATATTGAGGAGGTGCCTGACGTGGTTCTACCCTGCTGCCATCAACATGGAGAAAGCGGTGAAGAAAGATGAATAATATTTATTATAACAATAGTAGCATTCAAGTTTATGAAATGTCAAGCGACTCAACGAACAAAGAGTTTCAATTGTATTCTGTATGTATGTGGTTCCAATCGAGGGATGCGTGTTCCAAAGTTTAACTTTTTTTTTTCCCTTATTTTTTTAATATATTTTTAATCATTATTCACAAATGTTGTTTTTGCGGTTATAAGTGAGTTTTATACGTTGGAATGATAATAATGAATATATTAAAAAACAATGAAGAAAAAATAATGGATTGGATCTTAATATGATTTCAAGACCTTGAATATTTTTTAGGGGATTCTGATTTTACTTTTTTTTTTTAATTAACAAGAAAAAAGGATATAAGACAATTCAAAGAAAGAAAACTAAGAATAATTTAATGATTGAAACTCATAATATTATGTATTGATTCCTTTTTCCTTCATATATATATTTTTTTACCAAACGTGGTGTAACTTTCATATGCAAATCAAAAAGAAGTAAGAAAGTCCAGGAGCAATGATTTGCTCAATTATCAATACCCTGAACAAGGGAAAATGCCCTCTGGGAAATACAGAAGAATGATGATTTGAAGATGCCATAGCCGTCAAGTAACGTTAACTGTTAGTCTCTTTCTCGCAACTCTTTCTATCAACTGACGGAAGCAAAAGTGTAATACGAAATAAACCCTCGTGATTTGACGTCCTTCACAACGCCTATTTATTTTAATTTTAATTTTCTTTTTAATTTTCTTTCCATTACCATTTTTAAACTGTTTCCCCACTCTCTACTCTTCTCATTTCTGCGGCGTCTCGACCCCGCACTTCTTTCTCAATAATTTTTACTATTATTTTCATGGATAATTATCTTAGTTAATTCCGTCTAATATTATTTATCTTCTCTGGTATGTTGGAAACTCTCTCTCTCTCTCTCTCTCTCTCTCTCTCTCTCTCTCTCTTTCTTAAATGAATGACTTTGTCACTTTTCTTGTATTCTTAGTTCTTGTTAATGTTCTATAATGCCATTGTTTATGGGACAATTTGGGTTTCTCTAATTTGAACATTTTGCTGTCAATTCATTGCTTATTTTGATGACATTGGAATTTATTTGATCTTTTTTCGAATAAATTATTTCTGATCTAGTTGAGTTTTTGGCTGCAAATCTATTAGTTGAGACTAAAACTTTCTGAAACTAGAAATATTTAAGCTATTGTTAAATCTGGATATTGCATTTTGTTGCTAAATGACTAAACTTTATTATCATTTTTTTGTCCTATGATTCTTCGTTTCGGGAGAAAGCGCATTTTGGGGCTAAGAGATTTATCTACATTTGAGAAAATGGTTACATCTGAGCAAGAATATGATTTTTTAAAGTGGGGTTTGCAACTATTCAATAGTGATCCCTATGCTAATTGTGGAAGTTGCGGTGTACTAACTCAAGAAGATGGGGAGTATTACCCTGGGAATAATTTCAAGGAGGATCATTACGACTCGGGAGAATGTTGCAATGTAGAAAATGATGAGGCTATTGCACATACTCTTCAACTTCAAGAACTGTCAAAACTTGCGGCCGTGGGATCTCCAGGCCAAGGGGAGGAAGAAGAAGAGGAAGAAGAATTGCAATTGCAAGCGTCTGGTTATCCGCAAGATTGTGCTGATCAGTCTGTCGGGGACTTTGGTTCTGGTATAAGCAAAATTCTGAATATACGGTTAGATGTTTGAAGGTGCTGATATGTCTTTAATTTCTTGCATTTCTGTGTTTATGGTTTGTGATTTGTAGGGCAAGGTTGTGATCAGGAAGAGCAAGATGATACAGCACCTTCTAGTCCATGTTCTAGCCCTGAAGAAAAGTTATGTGAGGATTGGTCATATTCATTGGAGCTAACAGATGAGTATGCTCTTGATGGTGAAGTGGGGAAGATGCTGAATCAGATGGTTCCCGTTCCTGTAAGTGTGACTACAAGGTTTAGACTCTTGATTATGACATATATAGTAGTGCTGTAGTTTATGCTTTTAGATTTCTTTCTGGTTGTGTGTAGCATGTTCCAAGAATCAATGGCGAAATACCCTCGGTTGATGACGCAACTTTAGATCATCAAAGGCTACTAGAAAGGTTTAGTTTTTTTTTGTTTCCTGGAAGTTGGAACTGGACCTTCCTTTAAATTCTCTCTCTCTTTTTTTGCTTTTTTCTTTTTGTTAACAATAATTTTTTTCAGCTATTTCTGTCGTTCTATTGCCTTTTTTTTTTTGTCATTTTCCCCTTTGGTTGACCTATTTGTTGAATATGTGATTCTGGAAATTCTTTTGATATAACAGATTGCAGGTCTATAATTTAGTGGAGCTCAAAGTTGAAGGAGATGGTAACTGTCAGGTTAGCTTCAAGCTCAAAGCATGGATATCAACATAAAAGGAGCTAGCATCCATATTAATGTTTTTGAGACATATAGCATCAATATAATTGAAGTTGTTCCGTGTCTAAACTGTCATTACAAATAACTTAGGTTTCATGTATCCATATAAAGCATAGGTGACTGTTGATGTTGGTTCCCTTTTAAATTAATTTCCAGGGTCTTGACTCCATTGCTGGTATAACTTTTGAATGTTGCTATTAACGTAAAATCTCATTCCCTCATGATGCTTTTAAGTCTTGATCAGTTTTCCTTTTTTGCCCTATGACATACTTCCCAATGGTCATGGAAGCTTACTAATTGCTATTGCAGTGCTTAATGTAAATCATATACCTGATGTCTTATTAGTTTCATGATGTTGCCAGTTCCGTGCACTATCTGATCAATTTTATCTAAGTCCCGAGCATCATGAATTTGTGAGAAAGCAAGTCGTAAATCAGGTTGGCCCTTGACTTACGTTAACAAAGTTGGGCTTCTGTTATAGTCTTTCATTGAAATCATTGTGCATTGCACATATAGTTTGATGTTTAACGTTTCTTGCCTTGCTATATCTTGCAATCAGCTTAAGTCTAATCCAGATATATATGAGGGGTATGTTCCCATGGCATATGGTGACTATCTGGAGAAGATGTCCAAGTATTTTCCTACTCCTCCATGACTTAACCACTCTTCCTTTTTTATTCTTCTTGACCTTGCTTCTTCATCATGTTGATGCTTATAGGAGTGGTGAATGGGGTGATCATGTCACTTTGCAGGCTGCTGCAGATTTGGTATGCTCCACCTACATTGATTTCGTTTTATCCTGTTTTTGATAGATTCTACATTCCCCTTCCTCCATAAATTTTGGTTATATTGTTCCATTTATCTAACCTGCATATCAATTCTTTGTTGTCGATCATTCATCTAGTTTGTCTACAAATCGCTATGAATCTATAGACATTTCAAAGATTAGTTGATAGTTGATGCTAATTTCTGTGTTCACTGCTTTGCAGTGTTCTATCATCGCTTTAATAGGAAAAAAAACAGTATTGGCTATTGCAGTCTTTAAAAAATGCAAATATTGGCTGTCTAATGCATGCTAATTGCTTGTTGCAGTATGGAGTTAAAATATTTGTCATAACATCTTTCAAGGACACTTGCTACATCGAGATTCTTCCAAATGTCCTAAGGTCAAAACGAGGTACAATTACTATCGCTTTCACTTATAGAATCTATGAATAAGTTTTTTTTGCTTGATTATCGCCAAAATTCTCATTGTAATTAATATATTGAATGTCAATATAAATTTTCTCCGGCCATTTGGGCATCTCCTAATACATCTCAGACTCAGAAGCTAAAGATGCCAGCTGCCATTTTGTGGTATAGTTTGACCATTTACGTTATGTTGGTCACTTGATTGGATATGATCTCCTTTGTGGATTTTCTATCCTTCCCTTTTACCTAGTGGTTTTCTAAAAATTTGTGGTCAGTGGAAATCTTGTATCAAATTAATCATTTTGGTCTGACTTCTGCAGTTATTTTTTTGAGCTTTTGGGCAGAGGTGCACTACAACTCAATATATCCATTTGGAGGTAAATATCCGCCCTTGGAAACTACTTCTTATTTATACATTTTTGCTGGAGAATATTAGAAGTACACTGGTTTATTGTATTGAATGCAGGCTGAGCCTGCCCTCTAAATTCTAAGGCAGCTTCAGTTATAGGTCAAGTTGACCTTTTAACTTCCCAGTGGTGGGTTTGAGTTGACCAAATTACATTTCTGCCTCTAGAATATTTTCAGTCTAGTATTTGATGGAAAGATTAGCCTGTGTATGTCTTAAATGCGTCCAAAGTTTTGCTAATCAATAACTGGCTAAGAGACATGGAGTTATATTCCATACTCCATGTTTCAGCATCAGATTTCACATGCTTTTAACTCTTTCTATCTGAAGAGATTCTTTATAGTTGTTCTGGGTAGTAAAGCACAGTTTTTGTTGCACCTCAGATGTACTGACAATGGCTGTCAGTGTGTTGACATAATATATGAGACAATTTAAGATCTTTTAAGTTTCTGGTTTGAAGGGATGTTCGTTGCATAATAGGATTTGCTAGATGCGTTCCTGCTTAACGGTACCTTTGACAGTGCACTGTTTCGATGAGGATTATATTGCCTTTTAACTAAGCCATCGGTTCTGAAAAGGAAGGAGCATTTCAAAAATGGAAAAAGGGACGGCAAAGTAATCTTAGGTCTATATACAGGATGGAGGATATTATGAAACTGTGAATCAGTCATTTCTTAATCTAAGTGTTGTTGCAAATTGATAAATAGTTGCTTGGTTTTATGTTGCTATCTTTATTCAGAAGTGCCTGCATTTGGGAGTAAGAAGAAGAAAAGGTGGTGAATTTTTTGGAACAAGCATTTGGAGTTACCTGATGAATATCAGTGAATGAACCGATAACTCAAACTGCTGCTGGGTTTTGTTTTTCCTTTCATAAAGCTTGTTTGTTGCTTTTGCAAGAAAAAAGCTAGTCTGTCTCACCGGTTTATTTTCTACCATGTTTAGATTCTATGTTGATTTTAATGACAGAAAGCAAAGCTAGGCCAGAGACATATCATCTTTGCTTCAATACTCCACCTAGATTGTAAATTTCTTGGATACTAATCTATCCTCATTTATTTTTCAAATAAAAATATATTATTATATATATCTTGAGAATTAGCAATCCTAAATCTGCCTTGGACCTGACCTGACGCAACACTCACGGTGGGCTGGAACTGTAAGGTACGAATAATTAGGGTTGGCAATTTACTCAATCTGGGCAGGTTTTTCATACTGACCACCCTATGCTGTGTAGTTTCTTTTCTGGAAACTGGGTTCGAGAGCGAGTCTATTTTTCTATTGAAAGTTTCATAGTTTGATCGGACGGTTTTAGATTAAATCGGCCTAACCCGTGATTACTAAAATACTCTTTTTTTTAATAAATTTATAACTATTTAATATATATATATATATATATATATATATAAGTTGGGGGTTTTTAATTTTTACTAGAGTTTATCACATGTATTCGGAAATTAGCTGGTAGAATTTTAGATATTGAACTCAAGTTTCGGGGTGGGACAGTTAGATGTCGGGTTCAGATGTTAGAACTCAAGCTAAGTTCGGATTCTAAGGTGGATTCTAAGGCAGTTGTCAGATGAAGATATTTGAAGGTTAGGTCAGAGATGGGTATTTTATGAAGAAATTTGAAGCTTAGGTCGGAGACCGGGGGGGGGGGGGGGGAACAAAAACCCGCCCCCACCCACTGAAAACCACTCTTTCATCCAATTACAGGTAAGGGACATTAATAAGTCATGAAACAAAGCAAGTTGAGTTGGTGATTTAATATTTTATGGTAAAACAAATGCTGGGCAAGCCCAAAATTGAAACTTGATGGGAAAAATTTCGTCAGCAATGACAAAGAAGATAAGACCAACGGCGCCTGATCAATCAATCATTTGCTTGGTGTCTCTGCTTTTTTATCTGTTAATTCATTTAACGTAGATTTGATGCAACTCTTTGGCCAGAAATTTAGTCTTCCGTACATGTAAAAATAGTTCACCATCTATCCGAAATCCAATAAATAAGAAATTTAATTTGATTTATTATGACGAACTTGTATTCTTTGGATTTTTTTTTTTTTTGGAACATACAAAAACCAATTCTTTGAATTGCTACGCATAAACTAGAAAAACCCGACCCGAGCATATCAAGGAGCAGATATTGTCTAAATATCAAAAAAGGTGGTGGTAGAAATATTCAGTCTCTTATTAATGTATTTATTCATCGAAAATTATAACATGCAATTAACTTCTTCTGCTTTTACTAAATTCTCTCAATCTTTAATTCCCTTCTTTGTGATGACTTCCTGTCAGCAACATTGCAACCTTATTGGCAGAGAATTCCAAATCAAAGTTGGCAACCAAATCAAACTCAAAAGGTGGCAAAGTTGGCTCAGCCCTCGGAACCACACAGTTCTTCATCATATCTTGACTGTCAGATTCAACCTTTGCCTGGCAAAAACTCAAAGAAGGCGAATATTCCGATGAAAGCAAAGGTGATGTCCCTGTGAGAAAGTAACCAGAGCAGCACCGGCGGTGGATAGAGCAGGAGTGGTAGTAGAACTAGGCAAGGTGATGCCAGTGCCTGTAGCTGCAATGATCAGTGGCTTAGCTTGGGGCAACAGTCATTCTATGGTCTCACCATCCGTCTTGAGCCCATAGTTCTTGAGTGAACCGAAAAATCCTAGCAGCAGAAATAGGCGGCAGTCTGATTCGCCTGTCTCTGCCATCACCCTTTGCCTGTCGGACTCATAATGATTTTGCTGGTGACAAGCTTGTTGTTTTTCGGGGTACTTGGCTTGTTTTGGGAAAAGGACCTCGTTTTTCTCGATGAAGTGTTTGTCACAAGCCATATTCTCCGAGGCCATTGGATATTAGAGAAGGAATTCAGTAGGGTTTTCAGGGTTTATATAATATATTTCACTTTGTTTTTCTAGGATCAGAAAGAGAAAGAAAAAGCCCTTGGAATTTGAATACTGGAAACTTGAGCCGGCAGTATGTGTTTTACCTGGTGTAATTGTGCGGTGGTTCTTTTACAAATGCGCAAAAAAAAAAAAAAAAAACCTGATTTTTCTTTTCTTAGTAAAAGTGCCACGGGTGATGGACGCCCATAAAATGTTATGCATGACAGTAAAATTAGTTTAATTTTATATGAATGTAACTCGACGTTTCATCATGTATATATATATATATATTATTTATTTAAATAATGATAATATGATATTGTAATAATTATTTTATAATTTTAATTTTTTTTATTTTTAATGTTCACTATTTTAATTGAATATGATAATATTGATTCTATTAATGCTTGTATGATCTCAATTTAAATCTATACGTATAGATTGATTTGGTTAGTGAAATCATGCGAAGTAATCCAATATCCGGTAAACATAGAAATGTGCTGTTTGGTAATCGTTTTCTTGCTGTAAATTGATGCCGGGGAATGCAGATACCTATTTCTTGTGTTGTTTTGAACAGATTCTTGTTAGGTCGCAGTTAATATCCCAAATGAACACTTTTAATAAGACCAGTAATTAGCCAAACTTGAAAACAAATGTTGCCTAGTTGTGATTCAAAAAAAATTAGCAAATATATACATATACAATGCATTTGTTCTAGAAATTAATTAAACCTAATTAATTATGCCATGTGTTTGTTTTTTTCTTATGAGAAAACACTGTTAAGTACTGCCTTATTGGCGAATAATCCAAATTTTTTCCCTTCTTTGCTTCTCCCTTTTTTTCCCCAAACGTCCACCCTCTCCAAATATATATGTGTTTGTGTATATAT
>JBBYHM010000013.1:2227938-2250158 GCA_038381775.1 Adansonia rubrostipa
ATATATATATATATATATATGAAACTTGTGTAGAACATCAATGACTACCTTTTAAGTAAAAAAAAGTAATAACCATTTGTAAGTATAAATGTCATATATAAATAATTTATTTATTTTTTCTTTGTTTTATTAAATAAGTGCTTTTATTTTTAAAGTAAAGTTTAATATTCATCTAATGGAAAATCACAATTAAAATGATTTAAGTATATGATAATCATCTAATTGAAATTCACATTTAAGATAATTTCCTTATAATTAGTTATTAGAATTGGGCCATCCCACAATTCTTAACCAAAATGCCAATTGTTTATTAAATCCACCAGCACTCCCCCGACCCCCCACCCCCCAGAGAAAAAAAAGCTATTCATTATAATAACCAAAGAACCTTAAATATATATCCATTATTATCCAGACTACGTATATTATATAGAGACATCAATGGATGATTATTTACTTGATAAGTTTTTGAGTGGATGAAATTCCTAACTGGTAATTTATTTGATAAGATTTTATATCTATATGATACTAGACTAGCTAATTAGGCATGTGCATCCACATAGTTTTTACTCTTTCCCATTGAATTTGAGCGAAGAAACTCTAATTACAGTATAATTTGGAGTAAAATAATATCTAAAAGACTTTGTTTGGGTACAAAAATACATATTCTTTGAGAATTAAGTTAGAACCGCAACAAAGGCAAACATTTTTATATGCCATCCAATAGTTAGCACGATTTCAATCTATGAAACAGCAAATTAGGTATTCATAAAATCTAATTACTAAAAATAAGCAGTTTGTAGAAAATAAAAAAAAATAAAAAAAAAAGAAACATTTACAGAACCAATTCCATTGGACCTTGAAATTCCAATAAAAACTCTGGGAAAATTCACATTAAAATTTCAATCTAATTCAAATAAGCATGTTATCAAATGGGGGACATTGCTTGGGCTAACACAAAGCTCTCGTAGAAATAGCATAACAGCAAACAAAGGCAAAAGTTTCTTATCTCCAAGTACTAATACAGAAATTTTCAAGTGAATATAATACATGTGAACTTAAGTTCTTTTGGTGTTCATCCTTATATTCTGAAGATCATAAGTTCGTTTGGAGTGCAATAAACCAGAAGTTAACATATAATATTATATGTGCAGTATCCAACTGAAATAGTTTAGCACTGAGCTTAGAAAGATTAAGACAAATAAACTCAGTAATTTGAGTTGATTTCAGCGTCTAGGAAGTCCAATTGACAACAAGATAGCTTGAAACGAAAGGCATTACTAATTGTCCGCCAGTGCCACAATAGACCCTTTCTATAATGACAAACAGAAAAGTAATTAACATAAAGGGAACATGAAGAAAACCAAATTCTTTATTAGTGGAACATGAAGGGAAAGTAGATTATGCTTTACTGCAGAATTCGTAAGTCAGGAGTACTGAATGCAGGAGCAAATCAATCGATTTGGTTTTCAAGTTAGTAACTTCGTGGCTGGTCAACTTGAGGTGTTTGGAGTTGGATTCATCAGAACTACCAAAAGTGCCAATCCGTGCATCCGATTTTATGCGCTCAGCCAAATCAAATGTGCAATTCGTGCGTAAGACTTGCACTTATCATAACCAGTGTATACGCAAGGAAACAGAACTTTTTACCCGTTAACTGGAATAAATGCCATTGAGTGGTTAACTAGAATAAAAAGCCTTCGAGTAAGATACGGATTAGAACCATCGAGCAGAGCATTGTCCTTCAAACTTGGAGGATCCGATTAAAAGGCTTGAAAAGGTTGAGACCCAAAATTAAGGGCAAGAAAATTGCCTCCTAGACTACTTAATACGAAACCATTGTACTGTACATGAAGGCAGTAGACAGTATAATGAGGCAGTTGGACAAAGAGATGTTCTAGAGACAATGTCGTCATAGTCCATTTATTCTGCTCCGCATCATACATAAAAAGTCGGTTCCCATCCGAACTCACAGAATGAATAACGAACTTCTTTTCATTAATAACACAGTACCCTTCTAAGTTTTGTTGGTTGCGCGTTCTACTTGACAAAGAAGAGGGAGGAGGAGGCAGCACTTCCCAGCGGCCACCAATAACATGAATGTTATCATATTTAAGGACCTCAAAAGGGTCACTGCCTTCATCGCCTAGGGAAAGCACGTAAAGGTTACCCACAAGACTAAGGAAAGCACGTAAAGGTTACCCACAAGAGAGAAGACCAAGGGAGATCCCTTGTAACTATTCAGACTATGGCCCTGCTTCCACTTCCAGTCGTAACCTCCGTCACGCAGCCCCGGCGGAGTTGCCAAATCGCAAAAGTAGACGTCAATGGGACCATTATCCTCGCCATGTGGGCCTCAGATTATGTAGATCTTGGACCCCAACAGGATGTAACCAAACATGCTTGCAGTTGGTCTTCGGTCAAATTTCAAGTAATAGAAATCAGCAACATGTTCGACAGAGAAATCCCTTCGATTGGCGAAGTAGATCTTCATTATTTAGCTTTTCCCTATAGCGAAACACAGAACACCTTCCTTGCACCATCTCTAGCATCCATGGGTAATTTGTCTACTCCTAAAGGCCTCACATATTTGGAATCACATTCTGGGGTTTCTTCTGGATCCCTTTCTTCAAAAAAACGAGCGCCAAAATACTCCAAAGCCTCCTCATACAAATCGGGTATTTCAGAAGGATCCATTCTTTCAAACCCTAATCGGTTGATAAGTACGTATATCCGATGCGGGGCGAGTTTGTGTATTCGAAGGATAAACGCTTGAAGACACAGCTTCTATGAAACCGACCCATGCCTTGGTGCGCCAGATGAAAATGAAGATGGGGAAGACTGACACTAATCCTGCTCTCAGGGCAATTGAATGAGCCTTTTCTGCTGATAGATGTGCCCCAAACCCTAATGGGTTGATAAACAGAAACCAGCACTAGCCGATCAAATACCTAATAGGACGAGGTGAGTTTTGTATATTCAAAGGACAAAGTTTGAGGATAAAGCCGATCTGAAATCGACCTATGCTTTGATGTGCGAGATGATGAAGACGAAGATGGAGAATAAGAAAAGTCGATAGGGTTTTTTTAAGTTGTGCAAGGATTGCATGGATATACATCCAATCCTTTGAGGCTCCATTTGGTTTTAACTGAAGCTCTGGTTAGCCCAATACACTGCATTTAGCATCAAAATCAAAATTTTGACTGAATTCGGGGTTCAATGGAAATCTTACTCGAAGCTTTGTCTTGGAAGAAAGGAAGTGACCGTAAACTAAAATAAAGAAAAAAATGATTATTTTTTTCTTTGCATAAATTTTGTTTAATTCAAGGAAAAGTGAAGTTGATTGAGAACTCTTATTTTCTCTGTCTCGGTTTTATAAATTATAATTTGAAGTAAATTGAAAGAAAAAGAAAATAATCTAAATAAAAATATATTTTTTATGTTTTTATTATTTTTATCCAAATATAGTATTTTTTTTATATTTTTACATATTTAATTGGTCAAAAATATTTAATTACTTAGAGGATAAATAAATATATATATAGTTGATTTTTTTTATATTTTTAAATTATTTTATTAATTCTATCATTATTTTTTATTTTCATTTTGTTATTTTACTTTTCACAGTTTTTTCATTTATTTTTCATATTATGTGTCAATATTTTTGAGTAAATAATTTTTTTAAATTTTTAAATGTTAAATAAAATTAAAATATTGCAAAATTACATAAAAGATAATAAATAATTGAATATTACTTTATTAAATTTTAATTTATAAAATATATTATTATTAATTATATATAATTTTTAATTTAATATTTTTAACAGTAAATTTTTTCCTTATTATAATTTATCTCAATTCAACAGTGAAGTTTTGTCTCAATACCCCGAAAAGTGAAAAATGTTTTCCCTTGACAGAGGCAAGGAACTGAGTTAATGTTCGATGTCGATAGTTAGGCAATTAGGGATGGAAATTACTAAGGCTAAAAAAATCATTCTAGAAATCGAATGGCAAGATTTTCGATTTCTCCGTTCGTTTAGTCAGTGAATTCATTTACAGAATTTTAATATATATATATATATATATATATTTATATGTATAAAGATTAAATATAATAAATAAGTAATAAAAAAATATTTGATTTATAATATAACCTTTAATATAAAATTAAGAGATTAAAAATTTATATTTGATCAATTACAAATATAAATAAATATATATATTAAATCAATTTTTTATTAATTAAATTAATTTTTTAACTAATTCAATAAATAGCCGACTTTATATAGTGTACTCGATACATTAGGAGAATTGTAAAATCATATTATTATAATATATGTGTACTTATAATGATATACATGACTTCATTAGTAATTTATAATTAAGGTACTCCAATGATTAATATGAAAAATTTTCCACTAGAAGTGAGAATAATGTATTGATAAATTTAATCAGTTTAACTTGTCAAAAAAATAGATTAATTTCTAAGCGTGATGTCATTAATCCAATATTATTATTTTTTTGGTTACTTTGGAATTGGGCAATGATATCATTATCACTAAGACCATGTCCACCAAATTTCTGGACGAGCCTTATTAGTTTTAACCAAATCTAGAACATAAAAGGTTACCATTTAAGTTATTCTTAAACAGTTAAACCCTTGGCCATGGACCAGGTAACATCTACAATCCCCAACATCTTTGTTGACCCCTGAAGCGCTCCACACTGCATCAGACCCATCAACAACTATTATTCCTATTTTCCCACAAGGCGGCTGGTTTGCATGCTCTTTATCGCACCCACGCATAACGAGTCACACTCGTCAACCACCTCAGCCGTCACGCTTCTCCCCGTTACTGGCGGTAATCCTTATATATCATCTTAATTCCGACACCTTGACCCACCATTATACCACCCGATTAGCAGGGGCACATCACGCTCGGATTTTTTGCGGTACTACTGCTCCTCACATTTGAAGATGGACCCCTTCTGCATCGCCACCTTCGCCGAGATCATTGTTTTTGAAGTGAGCTTTTATGGAGGATGTGAGTGGAGGTGAGCATGTGTAAATCACTTTTTTGTATAAAAGCCAAATGGATGTGTTTGTGGATGTTAGTTACAATCATCATGGTCTAGGAAGACTCTTAAGTGCTAATAATTAAGGTTCGGCTTCAGTTAGATTTTAGAACTCCATTATTTGTAAGCTTGATTCATGGCAGATTAATATATGCATATATAAAAGCTTGATCCAACCAGATATTAGGGATTACTGGGCCTAGTAACCTAGAGTTAGTTTTCTGACTAATAATCCCAATTATTATGTCTAATTGTCTATGTAATTGGATTCATACTTTGGCAATTGCTTTGAGAATTTTGTGTACACCTTTTTGGGTCCAACAACATAAATATTCAGAAAACTCTTTAATTATTCATGCATGATTTAATTATAACAAAAGAACGATAAGCATTGAAGCTTTAAATAATGTATCATTTTCATTTTCTCCAATCCATGCAATGCAACTCAATTCTCAATTCAGTATCAAATAACATGAATTTCAAATTCAAACAATTATTTAGTTGCTTCATTTTCCTTCTTTTTATTTTTTTTTCAAATGTTTTTCCCATTAGGAGCACATCATTCTTCTCCAGCTAACTCTTGTAGCCTATGAATTATCATCATATATCCTATTTCACTTCACGCTTGCCAGCCCAGCCCCTTTTCCTTTGCCCCCCAATACCATGACCCACAACCACCACCTTCATAATTTTGTCATCCCATTAAAAGGAAGTTTATTTGACCCGTGGGGTACGCTACCCTTAAATTTCCTTTCATTTGGAGCGTGCAAACTCCTTTTGCCTTTGATTTGATTACATAGTTGATAGTCCATCTTGTTCCCCACGAGGCAGAAAGATGAAGGGATTGAGGAGTGACGTTTTAATTTTACTACCAAATGCGACCATTTCTCACTCTTCAAACTCACACTATTGCACTCTGTGTTTACTTGATGACTCGCTGAATTTAGTGTGTGGTTGTCAAATTTTCATGTGTTAGGCAATTTCTATATCAAGGGCAAGGAAAAAAAAAGACCCATTATTTCTTTTTTGATGCTTTCATATCATCAAGCCCATGGTCAATTTGACTTGTGAAAAATTAAACACATGCATCTATTTTTCTATTTTCTTGGAAGTTCCAAAAATGCAACACATAGTGACCAATTAATCTCCATAATTGCCACTGAAATTACATTGTAATGTAATATTGTAATTCTCTTTTTCTTTTTTCAAAAAGTCTGATTTAATGCTATAATCAAATTTTAGCACAATTATTATTAACAAAAGAAAATTCAATTGCACGTATAAATTTGTAGTTAAAAAGTTAGCAGATCTAATCAAGTGGTTATGGAATAATTCTCCTTTTCTTTTTGTGGGAAAAGTTCAATTCATAGTAACACAAAATGCTTCAATCAAAGAGAATACTAGAATAGTATTTGATTCCCAAAACCCCAAACCAACACAATAAAACAACCACCTTCGTGATAAAGCATGGCAAATGCCCCTGAGGGACAGTTATGATTGTTCATGGTTGGTACAATCATCACATTTGATCTCAATTCATGGGAAAAATTATATATAAAATACCAAGAAAAAAAAACCCTAACATTCTTTCCTTGACGATCAATAGGCAAATGTGTCTTCTTGGGTGATGATTAGTGTGAGTATAATATGTTACAACTTCGGACTAGAAAGTACATAAAACTAGAACTACACTGATGTATTGAAAAGTTTTAAGTACAAATTCTAATTGGAAAAAAGAACCTGCAGCAGTGCTTTTAACTAATTCAAATTCTTCATACTCTCCTAGTTTCATGCTAATTACACATGTTTCATTCTTAAATATAGAAATGATCAGATCATGACGTGCTTTCAATTCCGTTTACTTGTTTTCTCGCAATGGCATTATTTTGTTTCTTACAACTGGAAATTTGCACTGAATTTTTTGCAGCTATATTTTTGACAACTTACAGAATTTAGAAATGAAACTTCATTTCAAGTTTAAGCAAATACTACATCATTGTAGTTGCATTTTAAATTGATATACTCAGTCTTTCGCTTTTCTCCCTCCAATGGTTTTTACTGACACGAGCCAGACAATATTCATGTGGCTTGGCTCCCACGGAAATGCAGAGATCTTCACAAAGAGGGCAGTTTAGTCAATTGAACCAGCAGAAAAAAATATATACATATATATATATATATATATAGATAGAGTGGCCAACGGAAGAACAGAAAAAGGGAAGGGCAGCAACGTTATTTCCCCCAAAGATAAAAATGAAAGTCGTGGGGTATCCGAAAGATGTGACGTCCCCCCATAGAGACCCTAAAAACCAGTGTCTGTACATTTGAAGTTGGCCAGGGTGATGTCATAGTTCAAGGGCTATTGTCTAGCCGCCGATTGTTCCTTTTGCATTGCTCTGTTTTTTCCCCCCTCCTTACCTTCTTGTTTTTACGTATATTCGATTCATGAAGAAATGAGCCCCTTAACTTACAATCTGCCGTCTCCAGGAAAAATGATTATTTTTTTTTTTGGGTATTGGAGTTTCCCTAAGCTAGCTGCAATTCTGAATCTACTACTATAAATCTAGTGGCAGGAGGGGATGGAGGAGGTCCCTGCTCTGATGGTAGTATTTAATGTTTTTTATTGCCATTCCTGCACGGTTTATAGGTGCAAAGATCAAATCACTAGTTTGTGTTGATATGATATCATTGAATATATTTCTGAATTATGAATGTCTTCTTTTAGATGGATTTAAATCTTATTTTGTTTTTTTCTCATTCCACATTTGAGTAAATAGACAAATCATTTCAGTAAATAACAAAATCAAACTTCAATAATTTTCTTTAATTATTTGATTAAACTGCTGAAGCTGCCTGTATACGGTAATATATATTTTTTTCAACAAGAAATGAAATGCAACGTGGATTGGCGAAGCAGAGAGAGAGAGAGGCGGATTCCCTTGGAAACAAAGACAGCTCGTTCGACTCGACCCCTCTGCCATTGTCAAGAATCCCAGGACCACGTGGGGTCACACTCAAACCCCCTTTCCCCTTGCACCCTTCGGTCTTCAGTCAGCCCTCCCGCTCTGCCAAACCGTGACAGGCTAACAATAGCCCGAAATAGGCATAGCAACCCCTACTAATCTCTTTTGATTGGACCCATTACCCCCCAAGAGAAAAGCACTGGGGCGCCAACTTCGATAAACAATGCCGTCTATCACCGTCTAATGCTTTTTCAGCCACCTTTTTATTAGTATTAAAATCAGACGAAGGATAGGACTCTTCGGTAAATTTCAACCAATAATTTTAACTATATTATATATATTTAAAAATTTTGTAATATAAATTATTAATATATTAAAATTTATATAAATATAAAATATTTTAAATATAATTATAATATAAATATACGAAATATTAAATGTACGAGAGACAGTGAAGGCAGTTTCTAGGAGAAACAGGTTGCTGACACCTGCCCCTACCGGAACTCTTAACCAATCAATGGGTTCCATTTCAGACAAGAATCTACTTGTTTCTTAAAAAAAACTTTTTTCTCTTTTTCTTTTTTCCTTTTAATTTAAGTGCATAATATATTATACAAATAAATTAATAGTTCAGTGTTTGTTTCATGTGTTTACATATACATAAATCAAAACAGCGGTCAGTATTTGGTATTAGCATAATGATTCAAAAGGTATGTATAAAATTATATATAATTAATATATTTTTTAATTTAATAAAAACAATATATTAATTTAAATATTTATTAATAATTAAATAATTTTTAATAATATTTTTAAATACTTCGTTAAACGGATCCAACTAATTAATAATTATTACAACTTACTTAACAACACAAGAAAAAGGAAAAGGGAAAAAAAATCTTGCATATCAATTTTATACTTTTTCCTTTCATAAAGTAGGGATTTTATTCTTCTTTTAATAAATGTTCAATTTAATGTAGGGTTCATAAGAAATTTAAATTAATTTCTAAATGTATCAGTGTTAAAGTTCCGGTCTATACCTTTTAACTTGTTTTGTGAGTATAAATATTCTTCCATTTTCCTTTTTATTTTTCTTAAATAAATTTAATTTAAATAAAATTAAACTTAAAATAAATTATTTCAAATTCAGATAGTTGATTTGACAATGAACATTTGTCTCAATTTAATTAAGTTTGTTTATAAAAAAATTTAAAATATTTTATTATAATAATATTAAAAATGTAAAATTTTAATGTTATTAAATAATTTTATTTATTAATAAATTAGAGAAAACAATGAAAGAATTGAAAGCTATAAAAGGCTGCATTAACGTGAAATCTTTTAAGTCTTCAAACAATGATTAATGTGCCAATTAACCTGATTAAGCAAGGCTTTTTCTTCCTAGTTAGGCTCTGTGATTTTTATTTTTAATATTTTTAATTTACTGGTGACCAACTTTCCACCCTTATCTAACAAATTTACTTAAGTAAAGGATTAAGATTTAAATACTTTCACATTCATAATTTTTTAAAATTTATCGGTAATATTGTACCGACAAAATTAATATTTAATAGTAATTAGTTTTAATTAATTAGGAAAAAAATTAGGTTGTAAGGGACCCTACGTAGGGGACAGACGAATTAAATTTTTGAAAGATTCACGACCTTCGTCTTCATGTGACACTTTCAAAGACTCGCCCCGTTAAATCTAACCCTTCCTCTTTCATGATCTTATCTTAAAAGCTAAAACCCATGCTTAAACGTCAAAACAAACGCCTATTTATCACTTTTTATTTTTCCCAATTATTATCCCTCTCATAGTTCTTTCTTTCTATCCAATCAACATTCTTTTTTTCCCGGAAAATTCCAGCACCCTGAGAAAAATGCTTTTCTTTTCATGTTTGAGATCTAACTTCTTAGCAATCCAAAATGTATATTTTTCAGGAGGTAACTTACTCTGTGAATAAAACAAAAAAATTATAATTCTCCTTATAGAGTTTTTATTCAATTATTATTACTACAATGTTATACGAAGTTAGGCTAGCTGTTGGTTCTTTTTCTTGGATGGTGGATGTTGAGTTAAACCATTTTTTATTAGTTTCTGGATCTTCACTGCATCGTGACATCTTAAAAATTTTAACACTAATTTTTTATATAAAAAAGCATTTATATATTTTTTTTTCATTATAAAGCAATTTTTTTAAGAAAAAAAAAATCATACAAAAAATTACGTTCGTTTGTAAAAGATTCTGTAGTCTTGATTTAATTTTATTAGATCTAAGCTTTAAAAAGTTGGGTGTTTTCAGTAGTAGCTTGAAACTGACGGGAAGCCAGGGTTCGTCAGCTTTGAGAAATTAGGGTTTTCGGAGGTTTGACGTGAAACTTATGATTGCTATATACATGTACTTTTACCTTGTAGGCTTTAGCTGGTTTTATTTAAAAAAAAAAAAATACTATAGCTCGCTCTCGTCACTGTTCTTCTCTCAATCTCTCCTTGCTCTGATCTGATCTCTGGGTTTGCTTTGTTTATGTATGTGTGTGTGTGTATATATATATATATATATTGTTTTTGTCCTTCTATATATATATATTTGTTTTCTGTCTTATTTTGGAAAGGCTAAGGTTTGGTTATTTGCTTCATGTGGAGGAATAGCAACAGTCAAGTGTTTGCTTGGTGGGATCTGAGAGGTTGTTTCAAGGCAGCCTAAGCAACCAAAGAAAAGAAAACGAAGTAAAAACTTTGAACGATGATAGAGTGAAGTTTTTCTTTTATATTGATGATAAGTGAAGTATGAGTTTGCTTGCTAAGCTATAGATTTCGCTTTCCATGCCTTTTTCTTGATCAGTATGTTAATTTATTTCTCTCGTCCGTAAAACTTTATCAGCGCTATCTTTTCAACTTCACATGAGTTTCTGTTCATGTTGAAGGTACTTTCATGTCATGCATCAAAGCTCTCTTCTTCTCTCTCCCCCGTTTTCTGGGAATATCTTATTTCTTTGTTTCAAGCGTGGCTTTCTGGTTAGATAATTATTAGTACTTGTGATAAATCTTTGTCATTTTATTGCAGATCATTGAACTTGGAACGGAATATTAAGTTTGATGAATTGCGTGGTTTTCCTCTTGAAACCTAGCTTTGCATGAGTTCTATAAGGTAAGCGTTGGCAAATCCTTGGCGAGGACACAAGGCAAGACCTCTTCGACTTGTCTGGGACTGACTTGAGAGCGTGTTCGTAGTGATCATGTTATAGTTTTCACACTTAAATCGATTAAGGAACTGTCAGGGTGGTTATGGATATGAGCAAGTTTAAAACTGAATCGCATGTAGCACAGCAAAGCCGCCGAGATAAGTTGAGGGTTCAGCATTTGAAGGACTTTCCTGACAGTTTGGAACAAGGATCCTCAGTCCATCCGGGGCTAAACCCAGATGTTGTTCAAGTTCGAAATGTTAGAAATGCCAATTTGCTTTGCGATCCAGCTGCTTTTTCTTCAGGTATCATCCATGTGTCAACAAAGTCTAATGTTTTACCACCTCAAAGAGATACGATGCTGCATAAGGAGTTACGAGCAGCTCAAGAAAACAGGCAAATGCCTACTGAAGAATCCTTGTTTTCCGGTATGTCCCATTCAATTTTATCCAAACTCAATGTTTCATCTAAGGTCTCCGGTGACCCACAAGGTTGTGGTAATTGGAAGAGTGTTGATTCACAGCATCATAGTTGTGATTGGATGGTGGGTTATGCAAGTGGATTAGCTAGTAGGGAAAGCAATCAGAACCCTATGTTTGTTGGGGAAGTCTTTTCAAATAATGCAGAGGAAAGCAACATATCTGCAGCTACGCAGTATCTGAAGCCTAATTATAGTGCCTACCATAATGTTCAATCTACTCTATCCAATCCTGGGAGTGAAATTTCTAGCCAGGAGAGCAAAAAGCATTATGGGGAATTGCATTTTGTTTCGCCTTCACTTAGTCAGAATGCTCTCCATGATGTTGTTACTGCAGCTTCTATTGGCACTCAGGGACCGGAAGTGGCTTCTCTTGCGCATCAAAATGTTAGAGAAACTCCCCGTGGTTCATGGGTAAATTACTGTGGGAATCAAGTGAGTCCTTTGCATTTTCATAACGCTGGTACTTGGATGAATAGGCCATTATTAGACCATTGTCAACAGCGGGGTGGGGAATTGGGGTTTTTAGCCAGCAAGGGTAACGAAGAACTGAAGGCCGGCGCGAGTGACGCTACTACCCAAGGGCTATCTCTATCTCTTTCATCGAATCCCACATCAAAAATTTGTGGTGCAGCTCAGTTTACAGAGGCTCGGTGTGGTTCTGATGGCTTTCACTCTAAGCCCGATGAATTCGAGCAACCTCAAGATTCAAAAGTTTTAAAGCCTAGTCATTTGTATTCGATGCAGAATCCATATATAACTAGTACAGGTAGTGGAAAATCAACTTACGGTCATCGACATACGAGCCCTCTTGGTCCATTTATTGGATATGCAACTGTTCTCAAGAATTCAAGATTTTCGAAACCAGCACAAGAATTATTGGATGAATTCTGTCATATGAACAACTTTAAACTTGGTAAAGTTTGTGAGCCATCCGACCGTCTCTCCGAAGATGTCAGTGCTTCAGCCTCAGCTGCTGCTGCCAATGCAGTTGACATGGAGTCCGGAGCTATTAAGGGAAACAATTCAGGGGCTTCGTTCTCTACTTTTTACGGTTCTAATGAAATTAGAGTTGATGTTGGCGTTGGGAGCAGCTCTGGTGAATCTTGTAGGCCCGAGTACCAACAAAAGAAGGCAAAGCTTTTATATCTGCAGGAGGAGGTTGGTTATCATTTTTCTTTTCTCATTTTTAAACTTTCATTTAATTTCTATATGCATTTTTAATGAAATATTAATGAATGAAACTATCACGTATGTTTATTTTCAAAGTCTTTTAACATAAATTCAGGCCTTGCATCTTTGCATTTGTGAATTGATTGTAATGCCTTTTTGCCATTGAAAAATTACATCCTGTGTGCTTGTTATCACGCATTTAAATGCAAAAGACAATCTTAAATTAAATAAAGAAAAAAGGGTTCAAAATTGGTGAAGTCGAAGGTGAAACATGGAAGTAAATCAACACAAATAAATCATTATCCTTTAAAAGCTAAGATTACTAACTGAAATTGTAACTAATGTTGTGGGATTGGTATGGTTAAGAGCAGACAGTTACAATGGATGGAATTTTAGTAGCCAAAATTGGGTTAAGGGCTAATTTCAAGTCTATGGATGGATCATGAAAATTATCAAATTAGTCATTTTTATTTATTTGTCTAAGTTGCATATACTTTCATTCACTTTGTTTAGAAAAAAGCTATGAGGTCCTTTGATTGGTAATCAAGAGCTGCCCGGTAGCTTAAAGATTTTTTATTCACATACTTTTAGCTTATCTGTATTTATTAATTTGCTTTATTTCTAGATTGCTTTACTATTATGAAATTTGAATCTCTTATGTGTCACTTATCATCTATTCAACCGGCACCGAAAAAGAAAACTGTACCGTCCATATTATTCCCTGGGATTATAAATGCTTTCTGCATATAATATTTCATTTTTTATTGTACAGCCATGTTTGAAATTTCTTGAGCAAAATGTTTAAGAAAATCCTAGAACTGCAAGTTCTATGGAAGACCTTGTTTAAACATATCCCATTTATTTTTTTTATTCAAACTTGAACAAATGCATGACTCGTTTCCTTTTAATTGTATTGAATTGACATTTTGCCAAGATTTGGTCATAAAAAATTCACTTTCCTTTTTTTTTTTTACCATTCAAGCAAGTTGGTCCTTGGATTGGTTATAAACCTTATCTAGCTGCTCTTAGTCTTTTCAAACACATGGGGTTGTGTATAGCATTTTGGCCTTTTCAATAGGATATTCTGATGTCAAAAGTATATTTCGACCCCCATACCTCAAAATAATGCAGCTCAGTTATAGAACTTTTCTTTTGGTACTGGCTAAGGATTTGTCGTCTCAGTATAGTTTTAGAATGGTGCTGCTAATTGACATTTGGGAAGCAATACGGTCAAAGTTACATGCTACTCCCAGTTTTATTTCTACTGTCTATTTGCATAATGATGAAATGCTAGTTAGGTATAATTTGATTTTAACTTCTATGTTGCAGTTGGGTGCGGCCGATGCATCTGATCCTTTCTGCTTTTTTTTGTACTTTTACATTATTTTGGGGGGTGTTTTTCTAGTTATTTAAGTTCTTTTTTTAGTTACTTGGGTAGGAAATTGAGTTTTTGCAATTAAGAGCTGATGATGAGTGAAATTTATCTAAACTCCCGACTGTTTGATGATGGGAATTGATGCTAGTGTTGTTACTTGTTAAATAAATGCTTTTATATTTTTATTTCTTAGGCAGCTTTATAATGATCAAATCAACAACAAAAGTATGTCGGCATTGAATAACTTTTTTAAGTTAAGAGTTTAGCTACGGGAAGAACGGCACAGGAAACGGAGGGCCCATTTTTATCATTTAGGCTTGCCACTAAATTCCATGGATGTTCTTCCTAATTATGAAACAGTAAAATTAATTGCTGGATATCAAGCACTCTTCAACTCTGCATACCTTCAAAACCAAATCACATTTCCGTTAAAAGTGCAGAGCACTCCTTCAAAGTTACTTTTTAAAAAAGTTTCAACCCCATTAAGTTGTCATCTTGCATTGGCTGAAAGGGCCCATTATAGGTTGAAATAGTCGGTTATGCATAGCTATATTACTATTGATTTTCCTAGTTTAGTTGATGTGTTCGATCAGAAAATGAATACTACAGTGAAATTGCTGTTCTCCAAGTAACTTCCATCGTGTTTTCCTTGTTGTGAACCATTACTGTTTTTGGGCCTAATCCAAATAGCACTAATTTTCATCATGATAAATTAATTTTGTGATTTTTTTTTATCATTTTATTGTTAATTCAAGTAATGCTAGCTCAAGTTTACTCTTATGAGAACCTGTCTATGCCATGCCATTGAAAGGTTTTTAGAAGATACAAGCTATATTATCGGCAGATGCAAATGGTGGTTTCTTCTTTCGAATCCGTCGCTGGTCTTAGTGCTGCCACACCCTACATTTCCTTGGCTCTCAAGACTGTAGAAAGGAACTTTCGGTGCCTAAGGAATGCTATCTCGAACCACATCGGGAACATATCTAGTGCCCTGGGGGAGGATTTATTGTCCCCAACTACCGGTAGTAGCAGTGGCAAAGGTGATATAAATATGTCTGGGCTAAAGTATGTGGGTCAGAAAGCTGGCGGGGTTAACACGGGCTTCCTTGAACCCCAACAACATGGCTGGAGGCCTCAGAGAGGCCTACCAGAACGTGCGGTGGCAATTCTTAGAGCTTGGCTCTTTGAGCATTTTCTTCATCCGTAAGTTTACTAGTCTTCATTTTATTTTCTTATGTAAATCTGGTGTGAATTTTTCTATATCTACTTTTCTTACAGGTACCCCACAGACACAGATAAGCACATGTTGGCCGCTCAAACAGGTCTTTCTCGAAACCAGGTGGGCTCTCTGCTTCCTGTTTGTTGTCTTGATAATTTGTCTGTCAATGTTTGTGTGATTGAATTAGAATGTAGCAGTCTTATGCTGTGGCATGATAATACTTGTTAATTACTAATTAGGACTAGAATTCATGAATGACATAAAGTTGCAAAGAATTTATCATTCTAATACCTAGTTTTCATGATGCCAACAATTTGATTTCCTAAGGCAGGTATCTAACTGGTTCATAAATGCACGAGTTCGTATTTGGAAACCAATGGTTGAAGAAATACACATGCTTGAAAGCAGAGGCTTGGCAGAAGGCAATCAGAACTTGAGCAAATGTAATGGAAAATCTACTAGTGAAGGAGGTACCAGTCGGCCTAATGAAGACCAATCTATCAACAAGTCCTGTATAAACGCAATGTCTGACAAGCAATTGGCTTGCACGGATATGCTCGTTGCTGGTATTGCGGGAGATGCACATGATGCAGAACACTGGAATCTTGAGGAACGTCCAAGGATGGCTTTTGATATCTCAACAAGCATGGAGGGTTCATTAATGGGTTTTGCACCATACCAGCAAAGCAGGCTTGAGATGGGGGGGCTTGGAGCCGTGTCCCTTACCTTGGGACTCAGGCATGGCGTAGAAAGTGCACAAGCACAACAGCATCAGCAACAATATCAACGGCAGGAGAATCAACTTCGGTGGCAATTTGGAGGTCAAATGATTCATGACTTTGCTGGTTGAGCTTATATCAATCTTACTGAAGTTGAAATGTGTAAAGCGATCAGCTGGTCTAGCCAGGCCTTGTGATAATTTTCCAAAAATTTGGCAAGGAAAAATACTGGTAATGCACGGTTGCAGGTCACCTTGAACGGAGTTATACTAATACACGGTTGAATGAAAGAGATGGCACCATACGCTTGCTGATGCTTAGAAATAAGAAGGCGAAAGCAATCGATCTTGATGTGTTAATGGTTCTTTAGAAAGTTGTTTGTAGTACCCAATTTTTAATGCAGTTGTGGGAAGTGGTTTCGATTTGTCTTTGATAGGATTTAGTTCATCAGAATTGTATAGAGCATGTTCTGATCTGAGGGTTAAGAAAAGGATTGATGACATCGTAAGATCCACCAATAAGCTGGCTCTGTATAAACTTCGAGTATGAATATAAGAGCAAGTCAGTTTGGACCGTTTCTTGAAGATGAGAGGATGACTGTCGCGGAC
Source organism: Adansonia rubrostipa (assembly GCA_038381775.1). Taxonomy (NCBI): domain Eukaryota; kingdom Viridiplantae; phylum Streptophyta; class Magnoliopsida; order Malvales; family Malvaceae; genus Adansonia; species Adansonia rubrostipa. Next base: position 2,244,732 of record JBBYHM010000013.1, read on the forward strand.
TTCCAGTTGCTGCTTGAAATTTTCCTTTAATTTATGTCTAATAACCAATAATGACGATTGTTCCCCGAATAAAAAACAAAACAAATATTTGGGCTGTTGTGAATAAATGCCTTAAGTATGCAGGTTTGCTTTCTGAACTCTGGTAAAGTGGCCCATAATCGAAGTTCTTGGTTGTAGAAAGTGATTAGCATTTTGCCACCCCATTGACGTGAGAAGGCGGTCTGACACAAAGCATTGAAACGGCTAGGTAAACTTAATTTCTCCGATAGTCTTTGGGCCATCTCGTGCAATGCAGCCAGCCATGCATGAGTGCATGAAATTATATGTATTATCATAATCCTATACAGACTATAACAAAGGATATATATATGATACAAACTAAAGGCCAGAACAGTGATACAAGGTATCATTACTACAATACAGAAGCTAATTAGATCATAAATTTATAGATATCGAAAAACCTAGTTAAACATGAAGTAACATCATGTTCATGTTAATCATCTGACAGGTAGATAGTTTATTCTTCATACGGTTACTCTATTACTGATCTCATTAAGTTACCCACTTCCATCTCCATCGCCACCAGGAGCGGGGTAATTGTTGAAGTCCTGCCTAGGAATGTAGTGGTGGTTGTTCACGCTACTATTTAGATAGCCACTTCGGGCATTGCCGGCATCATCAAGCAGCTGCCGGCCACCATGGACGACGGTGTGTTCATGCTTAAGCAGATCTACTTTTTTAACTTTTCTGCTAGCAGCCAAGGAGGAACTCACCATCAAAAATATTATTACCAAAGCAAGAGCCAGAAGTTTCATTCTTGCACGCGTTGCTTTTTCCTGTCTAAAAAAAATGAAAGTGAGATATCCACCTATGTCACTTGGACTCAGATATAAGTATAAAATATAATAGATATCTAACATTAGCATGTTCAAATTTTTTTCATGTATTTGAAGGATCATTTGAGGATTATATTCTTATATCTATATACGAAATTTTATCGAATATAAGCATCAAACACGAGTAATTGAAAAAAAAATAGAAGCAATGTATATCTAGAGCAGCTATTATATATTTTAAGTTCTGATCATAAACCGAAATATCAAAGTTACAAATGTTTGATAAAGCAACTAATTTAGCAAGAGTACACCTTTACTTACCCAAGCAGAGAAAATGAATCGAGGATTGAGATCTGATCGCCTTGAGGGGAGCCAAGGAAGAGGAAAGCAAAGCTAAAACCTTAAATAAGGAGACAGGATGGGGCTCATGTCATAGATATTAAAGAGAATTAATATAAATTTGGTGATGTGATCTCCACCAGATGAGGCAAAAGTAAGTGGGATGACCATATTTTCTCATACAAGTTTTGAAAGTTAGCTTAAAATGATGAAATTGAAAGAAATTTTTTGTCCTCATCGGAACTATTCATAAATAGGAGAACTCCACATTACCTGTGGATTTAGTTGATGCAAAAGTCAATGAAGCACGATAACGAGTGGGTGCATTCTCTCGCCTATTGCTATCAAAGCATAGTGACCTAAAAAAAGAGTGTCCCCCTGAAAGTTCTTGAAGCTTGATCAGATCTAATTCAGGTGAAACGCTTGGATCGAGTTTAATGGTTAACTGCTTTTAGATGATTATGAGCCATATGGCAACCAAGTCTCTGCAACGTGACTTGCCAGATCAATGCCCTATAGGGTATAATCATTTTCATCAATTCCTATATGTAATCTACCCAGAACTGAGTTGCTAATCAAAAAATTCCATTTGGAACTCGTGCTGAAGAATAGGGAAGCTTAGTGCTATCACTGCGAAACAAAGCTAGACTAGGCTGCCCATGATATCATATGTTGGTTTCTCATAGTGCAAAACTACTTTTTATCTATATCATCCACGACTGAGATATTGAAAAATGGATCACTTTGAAGCTTTTAAAAGATCTTTTTGCATTTTAGAAAGTGTAAAGGGGGGCTGAATTATTGTTATCCAATTGCAATGCTACAGCTCCTTCATCGATGGTCTTGTAGAACTTTAATTGGAGGATTTGATTCAGACGAATATTGCACTTTATCGGATGCTTAATAATATATAACATAATATTGTTATCATTATTAACTTGAATGGACAGCAAAAGGCATAACAGAAGATCTTCGGATCTATTATTGTAGGTTTTTTAGCGGTCTCTTGTGACAGCTGAGGAAGTGAAAGCAATTTGGAATTTATCAGTGTATTTTCATACCCCAAAATAATTTATAACCTTATATATTAAAGACTAATGGCTTCATTTAAATGAAAATGAAAATTTAAGTGTGTAGATGGAATAAAAGTTTAAGAATTTATTTAGGTAAAGTAGTAAAGCTCATATTTTTTTCTCACTACTTTAGTCAAAATAAACAATGTTAATTTTAGTCTTTAGCAAACATTATACCTCTAATCTTACCACCGATAAGCTAAGGAGATGTCCTTTAAAGTTTAAATTACTGTTATCTACGCTATGAATATAACAATTAAACCTATTTAAAAGTTTAGTAGTCCATTCGATATATTTAAATTTAGTCAGGTTTGATCAAATTCGAACTTATCTTGAATATATTTTTTTTTTGAATTATAATTTGATTCATGAACAAATCTATAAGAACCAATAAAATTTTGATCTTTCTGTTCACAATATAAAACAGTCCTGATTTTTATATTTAAGGGATTAATATATATCTATAGCTAATTCTCTTTATTGAAATTATTCCTTTAATGATTATGGGCTGCTTGCTTCGTTATGGAAACAGTAAGGAAAGTGCCATTTGAGGCAATGTCAAGCGGAATTTATTAAAAATTTTAACAGACTTGATTCAATCCACACTAGCTAAATTTATTAAGAATATTGCATATTAAAATGACATATTTAAGTAAAAAATTGCTGATCAAATTGATATTTTCAATCTTTGAGATAACTAGCCTAGTAATAATGAAGTGTGTATATATATATATATATATATATTAACATTCTATCACCTATAACTTTATTCTATATGTACCAAAATTTTTTTATTAATTTGAATGAATTTATGTTTGCAGTACGTGAAGGAGTGTGTATTCCAACGGTGCCATAGACCCCATCAACAATAATGACAAAAAAGACAAGATAGAGCAAGTTACTTCTAGGAAATGTTTTCTTGCTTTACATTCCGTTCTGGTATGATCTAGCGGTTGCACTTGGGTCAAGAAGGTGCAGATGGCAAGGTTGCCGCAGTAGAGCGATCATGTAAACCGTTGAAAGTGCCGATTCTTTCCTCTCATCAGTAAGCAAAAGGGTTTGCCATGCTCTTTGCGTATCCAAAATTAACTTATTTCATTTCCTAAATCCTTTTGTATTCATTCCATGACTATCGATATTGATATATATATATATATATATTAATTTTTAATTAAATTAATATAGATAATTTTTAATATTATTTTAATTTTGATATCAGCTTATAGTAGTAAAAATAATTATACTAGTCGGTACATAATAAGTTTCTAAAAATAATTATATTAATATAGATGGTAAATTTGGTGAATTAGATAAAAAAATTAAATAAAATTATTTTTAAATTTGATGAATATTAAACATAATTATTTATAAATTTTAAATTTATTAAAAAGTTTTAACCTTATTATTTAGACTAATATTAATTTTTTTATATTTGATAAATTTTTTTAACATTATATACAATTAATGAATATTTAATATATAAATTTATTTAATTATTATTTATTCTATATATAAAAATATTTTTATATATATAGATTTTAAATATTTAAAATCTAATAAATTTAAAACGATACGTCGAACCAATGAACGAAGGCGAGGAGGGAGATAATTCCAAATTCGCGCCTAAAAGGAACAGCACCGCACAGTAGCAACATAAATCCTAAAGGTTAATTACGTAATTTCAACTTTACCGAGGCTAAAACCGTCAATAAGACTATGAAATCTAGGGCATTTTTGTCTCCATGTTGATATGGACGGCAACTTCGCTACTCGCGGCTTCATTGTCTTTACGCCAGACTCCGGAGGCTTAAAAGGAAAAAAAAAAAAAAACCAAAAAAAAGTCGAATTCCAAAATTTTCGTAATGATTCCTTCATTTTCCCTCTTTTTCTCGAGAAAAAGTTTTCGCTAAATTTGTTTATCAAGATTGCTTTAATAGAAAACCTAACCATACGTTAAAAGAGAAAAAAGAAAGAAATCTTTTAACATTCCCGATGAAACTTTTTACTCTTCGATTCTACATGCAGGTAACTCCGTACTGCTTTAGTGTGGAAAATTGCTATATTCTGACAATTTTTTGTCAAGTTTGTCAGGGTTTTACTTTGAGCCGTTTGCAATTAAATCGGAATTACTGAATTTGTTTGTAATTGATGATGGATTTTTTTTATCGACCGTATTGTTTGCTTGAGTTAGGTTTTTTATGGTTCAAAGCTGGGGCATTGTTATGATTGTGGTGTCATTTGCATTGCTTGTATTTGGTTGCTCTGATGTTCATGTGAATTATGGCAGATTTTCAAAGTTTATGGCAATAAATTATCAACCCTCAAGTTTATTTTTCAACAAATCGTCTTTTTAAGATGTGAATTAATTGCGAATCTGTGCTTCTTCTCTATTCATGGTTGTTTTAAAGTTATTTTATTTGTTCTCGTTGAAGGTATGGGGAATGGTACTAGGTCTAGTAGGAAAGCTAAAGATGATGAAGATAATGATTTAAAAGGAAGTCTGCATAGTGGTAAAAGATCAGTGAATTCAGGTGCTGCTGCAGCAGAAGCATCTGGTGTTAGGAGGTCACCTAGGGAAATCCTATCTAAGAAAAACATGACCCCGGTCAGTTCTGGTACTCGTAGGTCAGAGCATCTTGAGAAGCAGACTACAAATTTGAATTCAATGACCCCTCCAGCTAGTACTCGGAAGTCAGAGCGTCTTGAGAAGCAGACCACAAATTTGAATTCAATGACCACTCCAGCTAAGTGGAAATCTGAGCGAATTGAGCAGCAGAAGGATCCGAGTCCTTTGAGGCGATCTGAGAGGGGTAAGATGACCTCCTCATCTGGTTCATTGGGATCAAAGCTGTCTGATAAGAGCCCTAATTTGTTGGATATGAAAAGGAAGAAAGAGAAAAAAGAGAAGAAAGCTAAACAATTGATAATGCAAACTGTAGAAATTAAAAAATTTGAGCAAGATGGGCAAGCCAATGATGCACAGAAGAAGAGAATGGATGCTCGTGCCTATAGAGCATTGTTCAGGAAACAATCCAAAAAAGTTGGCGGAACAGGTTACTACCTTCTTGTTCTCATTCTTCCTGTCATAATTGCTCATAGGAGTTGTTGTAAACTGAAAAATAAGTTTTTCTATTCTGTTTATAGAGTATTACAGAACACATACTTATATTACAGCCCTA